>JAQQSW010015811.1:0-11807 GCA_028646575.1 Pseudocheirus occidentalis | reverse complement strand
AAGAGAAGAGAAGAGAAGAGAAGAGAAGAGAAGAGAAGAGAAGAGAAGAGAAGAGAGGGGAGAGAGAGGGGAGAGAGAGGGGAGGGGGGGAGGGAGAAATATATAGCAATAATGAGGAACCTGCAGCCTTGAAGCTACATGTGGCCATCTAGGTCCTCAAGTGCAGCCCTTTGACTGAATCCAAACTTCACAGAACAAGGAGTTCAGGTCTGTGAAGTTTGGATTGAGTAAAAGGGTCACATTTGAGGACCTTGAGGGCCAATGTGGCCTCAAAGACACAGTTCTCCAACCCTGGAATAGACCAAAAACAAAATCCTGTGTTAATACCTATATAATTTTTAAAGACCTAGAAAGCTTCTACCATGTTAGGTGAACAAATGATGGAGTATTTAAGTGAGGTCATGGACAAGAGTCATATAAGACAGAAGACATGAATTATATACTTTACTTTATCCATTTCCTATTTTTAAAAATCAATAGCTAATTGTTTTCTGTAATATTGATGTAAGTAGCCACCTTGATGAGATTCTACATCTACGGAGATATTGAAGTAATTCTACCTGGGAAGTTTCTAGAATGGCATTTCTCCTTGTCCCTTTGTTGTTTTGTGCTTATTATATTCCAAGTATTGTACTAAGTGCTTTAAAATCATTATCTCATTTGGTCCTCATGACACCCCTAGAAGGTAGGCACTATTACAGATATGAAACTGAGACAAATAGGGATTAAGTGACTTTTCCAGGGTCACATAGCTGGTAAATGTCTGAGGCTAGATTTGAACTCAGGTCTTCCTAACTCCAGGCCCAGCGCTCTAACTACTGCACCACCCAGATACACTAATCTAATAGTCCTGAAAACTGGGATAAATCTAGTAAGATGAGGTTTAATAAAGATGTATTATTTTTTGATCTTTTAATTAAGGAGATCAAAGTTACACGTTAAAGTCTCTCTCCCAACAAAGTGCTACTTATGTATACATTAGGTGATTAAAGATTCTTTATATAGTGGAGAGAACCGTATTCAATGACCATTTGGTCATAGACGTGGGATCAGACTTTAAAGAGTTTGCCAAAGATGTTCACCAAGGTGATGGAGAAGATCCAGTGCCACACCCTTCATCTCACTGGAAATAATTCTACTTTATGGATCTTAATGATAGCTATTGGTAGATAGAATCTATTTTGCTTATTAAGGAAAGGTTCATAGATTTCTATGCTTTTTAATATTTCTACCAGAAATAAGTATTGATATCATCATGATTTTTATTCTGTTGTCATTACCGTAATGGGGCTTGGCTTTGCTCATGCCCAGATACTTAGCCCATGTGGAAGGCACCAGACACTTGCCTCTAGAAGACATCCTGAGTTTCCCTGCCATGTGAGTGGGAGAAGCCTCTTTCCCATTGACTGCAGAGCTGGAATAGGAGGCATCTTTAAAACTAACAGATCAAACAGTCTCTCTCTTTCCACTTGTCTCTTTGGGGATGAAGGTCAGATTCACCTACAGTTAATGTGAATGGAGCTAATCTATTCCTTCCCCTCTTTTAGCCCCTGTGGCCCCAAGAAATAGGTATTTCTTCTGTTTATTTTGTCTAAGTTTCAGCTCTAGGCACAGGCAGTAGAGACCCCAGATCAACACTTGAGCAACAGCAACTTTGGAGGCAGGATTCCAGACCTAAGGTTACAACCAACCTAGCTAGACGTCCTGAGAAGCTTGTGTGCCTAGGATTTGAGCTCAAGGGAGAGGGAATTAGCACTGGAACTTGATGGAGTCATGCTGTATGGAAACTGAACTAAGCTGTAAGCCTGATCTCCATCTCCTCTCCAGAGACCGAAAAGGTTCAGGGGGAAATGACACCCCCTGTGTGTGGGGAAATGTTTGTATATTTAATTTATTATACCTTTGAAGTAGTGAGTCCTTTGTAAAAGCTAATTTGACAGGTAAGTGTTTACAGGGAAAACTGGGATACAGAGGACTCCCTAAATGTAGGGAATAAAATTGGTAGAAGGTGGAGCCAATGGAAGAGAGACTAGACAACTCCAAACCCCCAAAGGGTACTGGAAAAACCGGGGAATGGGTGAAATATAACGTCCCTGACCTTCAGGCCCAGTAAGCCAAGGTAATCACTGCTACGTTAGTATTCTGTTATATTTATGGTTTTTCTAACATTGTCAGAACACTGCATTCCTGGCATAAATTCAAACTGGTCGTGCTATGTGATCTTTTCTTAATTTTGCTATAGCCTTCTTTTCTAGTGTTTTATTAAATATTTTTGTATCAGATTTTGGCATATTCTTTACTTTCATTTGTTTTATCTCTCCTGGTTTAGGTATTAGGACCATATTGTCTTATAGAAGGTATAGGTAGGAGCTCGTCTTTCTGTCTTTTTAGATATGAGAATACATGTCTACACTGGCTATTTTTTTCAAGGAATTTATGTAATATTGGAATTGTTTTTTAAGTGTGTGACAGAACTTATTTGTAAATTCATCTATTCCTGCTTATCCCTCTCTATTCCCTGGAAATTCCTTTATCATTTGTTTAACTTTTTTTTCCTGAGACTGGGTTATTTAAATTCTCTATTTCTTGTTCTGCCTTTTTTTTAGTTGTTTTGCTGTCATATAAATGGACATAATGCTTTTTGATAATTTCCATTATTTCCTCTTCATTTGTTGTGAATTCTCTTTCATTTCAGTTTAATTTTCCTCTCTTTTAAAAAATTAAAATAGCTAATGGTTTATTTATCCATTCCATTAATTTTTAAAGTTCCTAGTTTTATTTGCCAGTGCAATAGGATTTTTATTTTATTTACTTCATTTTTGGTTTTCAGAATTTTTATATTTTTATTTAGTTGGGGAGTTGACTTACCGCTCTTCTAAGTCTTTTTTTAGTTACATGCCCAATTCATTTTTCTTTTCTTTCTCTTTTTTTTGTTGTTGATCAAAGCTTTTAGAGATGTAAATTTACCCATTAAGAACTGCTTTAGTTGCATCCCAAAAGTCTTTTGTACTGTTTCATCATTGTCATTTTCTTTAATAAAATGACCTGTTTTGTCTACGGTTTGTGCTTTGACCCAAATATTCTTTAGAATTACTTATTTAGTCTCCATTTAATTTTAGAACCTTTCTTTTAACTGACCTTCATTCAATTTTTATTACATTTTAATAAATAAAAAAACTTCAATATTTCTGCTTTGTTGCATTTGCTTATGAGTCTATTATGTCTTAGTGCATGGCCAGTTTTCTTTTATAGAAGTGCTATGTACCACTGAAAAATACGTATACGCCTTTTTCTTCCTATTCAGTAACTGCCAGAGTATATCCAACTTTTCTAAAATTCTATTCAGTTTCTTAAGCTGTTTCTTTTTTGTTAGATTTGTCTAGATGTAAAAAGATCTCATTGAGATCCCCAACCATTATAATTTTTCTAGTTATTTCTTCTTATAAATTGGTTAAATTTTTCCTTTAAGTACTTAGATACCATGCCAGTAGTTGCATATATAGATTGGAGATGGAACCAGATACAGGGACTCCAGGCCCCCCCAAATTTAGTTTTTATTCTCCATCATTTTTTCCAGAGCACTTTCCATCTTATTCTTTGTCCTGCTTTATCAGATGTGAATTTCAAGTGAAAATCAGATTCTAGACAGTTTACGAAAGACATACAGAATATTCAGGGCCTAGGCCTGTGTGGGATGAATGAGAAGGACTACCCAGTTTTGGACTGTGTCATTAGCAACTCTGGAGTTTCCTAGGGAAGTTGTGGGTATCATCAAGAAAGTAGACATTATGGTACTGCTAGGTCTAGACTTAGCAACTATCTCAGGAGTTTGGGAACAATCAGTCAGTCAATAAACATTTTTTTTAACACTTACTCCATGACAACCACTATGCTAAGCTCTGGGGATACAAAAAAGAGGCAAAATACAATCCTTGTCCCCAAACGAGTTCACAAGTTATTGGAGGAGACCAGCAAACAAACATGTTAAAACAAGCTATATACAGAATAAATGGGAAATAATTGAAAGAAAGAAGGCACTAGAATTAAGAAGGGTTGGGAAAGCCTTCCTGTAAAAGATGAGATTTTAACTGGGATTTAAAGCCTATAGTCAAGATGAAGAGGGAGAGCATAGCAGGCCTGGGAGGAAGTTAGAGAAAGTGCCCAGAGCTGAGAGATGGAGTGACTTGTTCATGGAACAGGCAGAAGGCCGCTGCCAATGGCTCATAGAGGACATGGTGGCAGGGAGTAAAGTGTATAAAGACTGGAAAGGTAGGAGGGGGTAAAGTTATGAAGGGCTTTCAGGACCAGATAGAGCATTTTGTATTTGCTTTTAGAGGCAATAGGGAACCACTGGAGTTTATTGAATGGGAATGGGGGGGGGAAGTGGGGTGGAGCTGGTGACATGATCAGACTTGTGCTTTAGGAAAATCACCTTGGTAGCTAAATGGAAGGTGGATCAATTGGAATGTGGAGAGATTGGAGGCAGGCAGACCCACCAACAGATTACTGCAATGTTCCAAATGTAAGGAGATGAGCCCCTGCACCAGAGTGGTGGTACGTGAAAAGAGTTCTTAGAAGGGGGCATATTCAAGAGATATTACAAAGGTGAAATCAGAAGCCTTGGGAATAGATTAAATATTGGAGGGGGTACTGTGGGGGATATAATGAGCAGTCAAGGATGACACTGAGGTTACTAGCCAGGAAGACTGGGAGGATGGTTTTGCCCTCTATAGTAATAGAGAAGTTGTATGTGTGTGTTGGGATGGGGTGGGGGTGGATTTTACTGGAAAGATAATGAGTTCCATGTTTTAGACATGTTGAGTTTAAGAATCTACTAGACATCTAGTTTGAATTGTCTGAAAGGCAGCTGAAAGGCTGAGGCAGAAATGGTAGGTCTGAAAATCATCAGCATGGAGATGGTGACTAAATTCACAGGAGCTGATAAGATCACATAAAGGGAGGAAGAAGAGAGGGCCCAGGACTAAAGCCTGAGGAACACCTTCATTTAGAGCAGCGGCTCTCAACCTGTGGGTTATGCCCAATTTGAAGCAATGAAAATACACCCTGCCTATCAGATAGATTCATTAGCAGTAGCAAAATTACAGTTATGAAGTAGCAATGAAAATAAAAATAATTATGGTTGGGGGTCATCACAACATGAGGCTCTGTATTAAAGGGTCGTGGCATTAGGAAGGTTGAGAACCACTGATTTAGAAGGTGTGATCCAGATGAAAATCCAGCAAAAAAGACAAGAGAAGGAGCAGTCAGACAGATAAGAAGAAAACCAGGAGAGAGTGAGTGGTGTCCCAAAAATCCAAAGAAAAGGAAGAGAGTGATCAACCGTGTCAAATGCAGAGAGGTCAAGGAGGATGCAGATGGAGGAAAGGACCAGCACTCGTCAGCTTAAAGGAGAATACCAAGGCCATCTATGTCTTTTGCTTGGAAGCTTAATGGACCACATTGGCGAAGAGCATAAAGGAAGGAAACATTGATCCTTATACTTCAAGGCTGGCTCCAGTCAGTTTCCTCATTGGTAAAATAAAGAAGTTGGTCTATGGACTATGAAGCCCCTTTCAGCTCTAGATCTTATCCTCCTACATGAGAGCTAGGTGCCCCAGTGGTTAGAGCACTGAAGATGGAGATCAGGAAGACCCTATGTAAGTCACTTAATTTCTGCCTTACTTTTCTCATCCATAAAATGGGAATGATAATAATACCTACTCCCCCCCATCCCCATGGTTGTTGTGAAAATAAATATTTTTAATATTTTAAATGCTTTGTGAAATTATAAAATGCTATATATAAATGCTATTTATTTATTTAAAAGCCGTTGTCATTATTAGCTATGATCCTATGCTTATTTTACCTAATCCCCCTCCTTTGTTCCCACTCTATTCCTGCTCTTCCACTCTATTACTCTACTGAGCCAAACAGAATCTAAATCTAGTTAGACAGCATGTCCCTAACTCTTCCTGCCCTTAAGTAACTATTCCAAACCTCTTGTTTTGAAGAAGTTTTTATTGCAAATACCTATAACAGGCAGGAATTAACAATAACCAAGAGAGGAAGTTACACAGTCACAAGAAATCCTAAAAATCCATGATAATATTTATTTCTGGTCTTCACTGAAATATGAATGGAACTAAGCCAGCTTTTTCTTTGACTCCTTCACTGACTCATCTCTCTCAGTTCTTCTTCTGGGAATCTGCTCCACCCAACCTTTCTGTCTAGCTTTTTATTCTAAGACTTGTGCCTCCCACTCCTTGCATAATTAGGATTGGTTCTTTGGTCAGACCCTCACTATGTCTAGATCCCACCAAGTAGAGACAATGAATGCTAAAAACTGCCCAATTGAGCCTACCAAAGATCAAAACACATTTATTTAAACCTGGAAGAAATTCCAGACTATCTCAGGGATAAGATCTCCATCTCAAATCCCCCTTGATTTCCTGGAAATTCATATCTTCCCAGTCTCAAAGCCTTGAATTCTTTCATAACCACAGCCTTACTCCATTCCCCACCTGCTCCCCATGCCCAGTGTCCCTTCCCCTCTCCCAATTTCCTGTTTAGTTTCAATAGACACCCAAGGTCTCAGAAAGAAGCATTCAGGCCCTGAGGAAACATTAGCATAGAACAAAGGCACATCTACAACTCAATTACATGGCAAGTCATAGCCATGTTTGGCCAAATCCATCTACTCATTTTAGAGAGAGACATTTTGTAAGCATATCAGCATGCACTCAGATGTACTTTGTCAGCAAAGTTAGAACCTCGAGGCCACAGCGACTGGTATTGTTTTTAGATCTGGGATTGCAAGATCAGTAGAGTATGAAGAAAGAAAAACGCTGGGAAGAAGGCTAAGCTTCCACAACAACCACATGAGAAACTGGAAAACATTAAAGTCCCGCTCTGGAAGCTAGGCACGAGCAGGCAAAGAGCTGACTGCCATAATGGTCCAGATGAAGGAAGAATTACAGAACAGAACTGAATAGACAAGGACATGCCTAGAACTGATTCTGACAGAGGGATAGATTAGTGTGGGGAACTTTGTACATTTCCATAGATGTGGTCAATTTTAGAAATAAATGGTTGTTCAAATTCATAGTTTTTAGAACTAGAACGTATGGGATCACTCAATGTTCCAAATTTCTCATATTTTAGAAATGAAAAAAAATGAAGCATTTTGAAGTTTAATGACTTACCATTATAAAGACTTGACCACTGGTCTATCTGTTGTAGCATGCTGCCCATCCCACCCCCGTGTTACTGCAACAATGGCAAGTACTACCCTATGACAAGACAATGAACACCTAACATTTATCGAGCACTTTAGGGTTTCAAACTGTTTACATATGATATCTCACCTGATCCTTACAAGAACCCTGTACATTAGGAACCATCTTCCCCGTTTTACAGACAAGACTGACACATTTTCCAGGATCACATAGCCAGTGTCCAGGAAGCTTTTGAACTCAGGTTTTCCTGACCCCATTCACTATTCTAGCCATAGTGGTGGTACGTGAAAAGAGTTCTTAGAAGGGGGCATATTCAAGAGATATTGCAAAGGTGAAATCAGAAGCCTTGGGAATAGATTAAATATTGGAGGGGGTACTGTGGGGGATATAATGAGCAGTCAAGGATGGCACTAATGTTACTAGTCAGGAAGACTGGGAGGATGGTTTTGCCCTCTATAGTAATAGAGAAGTTGTATGTGTGTGTTGGGATGGGGTGGGGGTGGGGTTTACTGGAAAGATAATGAGTTCCATGTTTTAGACATGTTGAATTTAAGAGTCTACTAGACATCTAGTTTGAATTGTCTGAAAGGCAGCTGTAGGTATGAGACTGGAAGTCAGTAGAAAGGCTGAGGCAGAAATGGTAGGTCTGAAAATCATCAGCATGGAGATGGTGACTAAATTCACAGGAGCTGATAAGATCACATAAAGGGAGGAAGAAGAGAGGGCCCAGGACTAAAGCCTGAGGAACACCTTCATTTAGAGCAGTGGCTCTCAACCTGTGGGTTATGCCCAATTTGAAGCAATGAAAATACATCCTGTCTATCAGATAGATTGATTAGCAGTGCAAAATTACAGTTATGAAGTAGCAATGAAAATAAAAATAATTATGGTTGGGGGTCATCACAACATGTGTGTATGCATGTATATATAATGTGTGTATTGTATGCACATAGGCATAACTATACATGCATGTGTACCAATACACATACATGCATGTGTGTGTCTGTATACATTCATGTATTTACATGTGTATATGTATGTGTACATAAATACAAATTTACATGATAAATTATTATGATAAAATTTACATAATAAGAAATGACTTCTTCAGTAACTTACCCTGTCTTTAGTACTCTATATGGAGGGGACTCTAGGCTCTTTAATTCAATTAATTATATGAAAAATGAGAGACCTCCGGCTTATTTAAATTAAATTGTATCTAGTCTTTGAGGCAAGCACCAAGAGGTTCCATTCCTATTTGTACTTAGAGTTGCAAAAAGGCAAATACATTAAAAAAAAATTTTAAGTGGAAAAACAGGAAAATCATACCATGAAAATCTATGTGTGCACATTTTTACTTGTGGCATCTTGGTATCTCTTTGATTTCTCCTTTTTGTCCCTTTGTTCATATTTGTCTGGCTCTTTGTGTGTTCTGTATGCATTTCTGTCATTCCCTCTCTGTATCATTCTAAGCTTGTTTTCCTCTGTCTCTCCTTCCATCTGTTTCTCTTTCTCCCTCTCTGCATTTCCCTCTTTCTTTCCCCTTTCCCTCCCTTAACTAGCCACAATAGAGAAGTGCAACATATTTTTTATTCTTTCTTATATTTATTGAGTAGTTTTATATTCTTAATTGGGAAAAACAGATGAGTGTAATGTGTTCTTTTTGTTTCTTAAAAGAATTTTAAAATGTTTATTCATGTAGCCTTTGATTGATGTCTTTTTGGTAGGACGGTGTGGTGTTCTTTAATAGAAAAAAAGATTTCCGTGGGCTAGAGCCTGATGTTGGTGAGATTCAATCCCCGTTGTTCCATTTCCTTTTGCACTGAGAAAAATTCCACTTAAACCATGCCCACAGGGCTTTTGTGAGGAAAACATTTTAAGTATAAAGCAATATGTATATGTTGTCTGCCCCTTTAGGACATGTTTCTTTATTTAGTATTTTATTTTTCCGTAGTTACATGTAAAAACAATTTTCTACATTCATTTTTAAAATTTTGAGTTCCAAATTCTCTTCCTTCTCATTGGAGATGGAGAATTATAATAAATGTTTAGGGAATAATGTGAGTCATTTGGTGCCTTTTCTTCGGGGTAGAATAGAGATGGTCCTGTGTTCAAAATATGCAGCTATTTTGATTACTCTATTGGGATCTGGGGGTCTTTTTATCCACATCTGAGAAGACCAACACATGAGCTGTATTTAGAGATTTCCTTGGCATTACCTTTAGCTCAGGGCAACATAAGCCAAAGAGATATGATTGCAGAACAAGGGGGAGAGTGGAGGGAAGGAGCAGAAGCCTCCCAAGTTGACCTCAGTGCTCGTAAGCTATTTCCTCATTTCCACCTGGCTGCTCTCATTTTGGATTTTTTAAAAAAACTTTTCCACATACCCCCACATCAACTACCTTTCATCTCTCCATTTCAGTTCTCTTTCAGCCCTCAGTTATCTTCCCCTAATAGATTGTAAGCTCCTTGAGGTCAGGGACTGAGTTTCTTTTTCATATTTGCTTAGCACTGTACCTAGGACATAATGGGTTCTTAATAAATGTTTATTGACTAACTATCATACCAGAGCTAGGACATAATGGGTTCTTAATAAATGTTTATTGACTAACTATCATACCAGAGCTTGTGGTATTAGGCCCTGGGCTACATATTCACTTTGTGTATGTTTTATATTTACTTGTCTGTTTGCATGTTATTTTTCCCCCCAGTTGAATATAAGCTTCTTAAGGCTAAAGAAAGTTTCATTTTAATCTTTGTATCCCCAGAGAATAGCAAAATGCCTTGCAAATAAATTGGTAGTTAATAAAAACTTTTAAAATATAATTAAATATAATTATAAATACAAATTAGAATCATTATGAACAAATGTATCTTCTTCATCCATAAATTATGCATTATTCCATGGATCGGTGATTTCATTAATGTATGACAATTAGATGGGACTAGAAGACAGGAATGATGGGAGTTGAAAGAAATTTACTTAGCCCACCAACCCCTCCACCAATACAGATTTCAATCCACCCCTGCCTTCTCATCCTATAAGATTCTAGTTCATTCTAGTTTTTATAAGACCTACATAGATTATCTATTGAATTATTGGAGACTTTCCTTAATATTTGTGGGTTCAGTACATTTGTTAACATAAACTCAATACTCAACATACATCAACTCATTGGTCCTTGAACAAAAATCTCCATTTCAAGTCCCTTTTGTAGGTGATGCAAAAATTGTGTGATTTTAAATACTCATTGCAAGCTTTTCCACCTGTCATTTCTATCATCACAAGTCTGAATGCCATTTACATTTTCCCCTCTCTGGTTTATGGATTACTATGGCCAAAGAGTTCCTCACTTAGTGGTCAATCTACTGGTACTGTTCCTCTCCAGACTTTGCTATGTTGGGCCTTGGACACCAGATTCAATTCTGACTAACACTATACTCAAAAACCTTCCTACCCTCACCAGAGCTTGCATTTCCCTGGCAGTTCAAGAATCCTAAGTGCCCTCAATACCACTATGGGCTCTCAGAATTGGATATTTGTGGAAGACGTTATATATATTTATATAGCTATCTGTAAACAAAGCATGTACTAAGTGCTTACTGTGTGCCAGACCTGTGCTAAGCTCTAATGATAAAACACAAGCACACAGTATGTATGAGTATAAGCATTTGTGTATGTGTGTGTATTTTATGCCTGTACATGAGTATACACACAGATGGGCACAAATACAAGCACAAAATGAATATATAAACACATAGGAATGGATGTGTCTTTGTATTTGTTCATATAAATATATACATGTGTATACATGTATACAGAAAGATACTTTGTGTGCTAAGTGTTTGTATCTAGCACATAAAAATTAATAAATGCTTTGGCTAGCTATGTATCTACATATAGACATCTTCATATTTATATATCTATATTCACACATGTATATACATATATGTATATACACACACATATTATGTAAGGAGAGTAACAATATAGGTCAGACAAGGAGGACAGAAGAGACCTCTGCCCTATGCCTTCAGTGTTGCTAAGCAAAGCTCCAAGGTAATTATCATGACACTAGCAGACAGAGTCATGATGAGAGTTGAAAGTAATTTACTTAGCCCAAGTCAAATATTAGTCAGAACTGAGGATATTCATGTGTATGGTGGGGGGAAAGGGAGCAAGGTCAGTTAAAGGAAAGATTTAACTTGAATATACTTTGCCATTCACCTCTTGGTTGCACAGAGCTATGGATCTGACTCACAAAAGAACTGAAATATGTCTGAAGCTATAGGTTAACTAATAAAAAGACAGGTGGTCACTCCCTGTAGAGAATAGTCCTCCTAATAGCAACAATTCAATGGAGAGACAGAAAAATTATAATGTTATTTATCTGCTATTCTATTTCTTTTTTTTTTCATTTTTTTTCCGTTTTAATTTTAATTTATTTTCTTGGTTACATCATTCATTTCCACAAGGTTTTGAGTTACAGATTTTCTCCCCTTTTTGCCCCTATCCCCAGCCCAGAACATTGATCTCACTGTAAGGCCCCTCCCACAATCTGTTCCCTTTTA
>JAQQSW010015810.1:0-11807 GCA_028646575.1 Pseudocheirus occidentalis | reverse complement strand
GGGGGGGGTCCCAGAGCCTACACCTCATCATATATATTTGTAAAGGCATGGTATCATAATAATACATTTTATTATCCACTATATGCAAAAGCCTTTGGTAAGCACTAGGGGGCATGAAAAATTTAGAGACAAATGATGTTGGATTGATGATGGTTTGTATTCGAATCCTGTGAGATTGGGCAAATGATTTCTTCTCTTGACCATCAGTTTCTTTATATGCAAAATGTAAGGGTGATCTCCAAGGTCACTTCTAGCCTTTCATCTTTGACTACTGACCTATTTGTGCCCAAACCATGGTAAAGTATTCTGAGTCCTATCGGTCTAACTTATTGAACAGTTGGACACATTGAAACTTGACTTTAGCATAGTGATGTCATTTTTGTCCTCTTCAAGAATGAAGGACAACAACCACCACACCAACGTGGCCCTTTCATTTACAGAACCCCTATTCTAGTAGAGGGGTAGGATGCCAACACAGGTCGTCATAATACATAGTATCATCTGTTATAGAAGTACAAAGTGTTATGTGAGGTCTGAAGGGGAAGCTTATAATTAAATGAGTAAGTAGATCACAGAATAAGTGGAAGTGGTCATTAAGGATTTGTTGTTGTTCAGTCCTTCTGACTCTTCATGACTGCATTAGGGCTTTTCTCAGCAGAAATACTAGAGTGGTTTGCCATTTCCCTCTCCAGCTCATTTTATGGATGAAAAAACTGAGGCAAACAGAGTGAAGTGACTTGCCCAGGGTCACATAGCTATTAAGTGTCTGAGGTCAGATTCGTACTCAGGGAGTTCCTGAGTCTAGGCCCTGTACTCTCTCTGTTGAGGTGTGAGATGTAGGGGTGCTCAAGATCTAAAAACAGCAATATGCCAGGTCCTGCAGAATAAATTCAACTCAAGTCTTCTCTCAGCCAAAGTAAAACAAAGTTTATTAAAGATACACCATAACGAATAGACTCTTAAGGAACCTAGGTATCTGTGACACTGTATTGGACAATCGGGCCAGAATAATTTGACACAGAGTGAATCAGCACTTGATAATTCTCATCCCCTTCATGGAGGTAAGATGCATCTTATATCCAGAAATTCTGTGGGAGGGATCTAAGAGTGGTCTAGAGGAGGGCTTTTGGAGTGTGTTGAGGAAGAGTCTAAGGAAGGATCTAGAGGGGATTGAGATCAGACTCCAATCCAATGAGATTAAGGGCAGGAAATAGCTGAAGGCTACCTGGAGATGACAGACAATGGAGAGCTAGGCTAGTTTAAGGGTAACAGATTTGGGTATAGATATTTTGATGGGATCAAGGATGGGAAGAAGCTGGACAATGAAGGGCTAAACTAGGAGTAACAGAGATTTGGGTCTAGGATAATAAAAGGCTTATGGCCTTAGGCAAATGCCTCATCAAGTGGGAAGCTTCAATCAGAGTTCAAGGGGTTTCCCAGAGCCTGTACCCCATATATCCACTGCACCTCTAGCTGCCCAGTGCCATGAATTTATCAGACATCATTGTACGTTATAATTATTTTTTGTCAGCTAAATTGTGAACTCTGTGAGTGCAGTGGCTTTTAAACTGAGCTGTAGCTTAGTGTTCTGCTAACAAAAAGGAGGTGCTTTATAAATATTGGTCATTCTCATTATCGAGTGCCAAATTGTCTTTTTTGTCCTTTAAACCCCTTCACAAACTGTCCCCAACCAAGCTTTTCATTCCTATTATACATTGCTCCTACTCACGTACACCATGACCCAGCCAAACTGGCCTTTTTACTGTTCCTCAAACACAGCAAAACATCTCCCATTTACATATCTTTTTGGATAAGCTGTCCCCTGTGTCTGGAACATACTCCCTCATCACCTTAACCTCTCAGAATCCCCTAGTTTCCTTCAGTGCTCAATTAAAGTACCATCATCTATATGAAGTTTTTCTTCATCCCCCTGCAGCTGCCTTCCCTCCAAAATGGCTTTGTATCTATTCTCTGTTTTATATGCAACTTTACATGTAGTGTCTACCTCAAAGGAATGTTGTGAATTTCAAATGATATATAAAGAGACCTTTGTTATTGCTGTTTTTCAGTCACTTAGCTAGAGTGTCTGACTTTGTGACTCCATATGGAGTTTTCTTGGCAAAGATATGGGAGTGGTTTGTCATTTCCTCCTCTAGTGAATTTAAGACAGATTAAGTGACTTGCCCGGGGTCACACAGCTAGTGAGTATCTGAGGCTGTATTTGAACTCAGGTCTTCCTGACTCCAGGCCCAGTGCTCTATCCACTGGGTTACTTACCTGTCTTTGCTTTACAAACTGAGAGAAATGATTATTTCTCCCTCATATCAATAATTAATTATTGAATTAGGACTAGGATTTTTTTCAGAAGTCTATAGGTTGTTCAGTCTCTGCAGGACATTGCTGATAATGAGATTGGATTAACTTTCTTAACAATCTTGTTCAGACCCCATCCAAGTAGGGAAGCACATTGTGCTCCATTCAGATTTGGGTGGGAATAATTCTTTTATTAGATTGTCCAAGGCCAGGAGTTGTTTGGTAATAGAAATAAGTCTCTTTGTCCAACAATGACATGATGTCACTCTCTTAGCCCCTCATTGGAGTGAACCCACTTGTCATAGTAATATTAATTTTCTTATTAATTGTTAACCAGTTAGACTTGATTGTCACCCTCTGAAGTGGCCAGTTTTCCAAGGACATATGAGCTGTGAGCTTGTAATGATAGTCTAGAATTTGAAAGTCAGTGTGACTCTCACACTGACCTCTTTTATTAAAACGCTATCATTATTAATAAAATGACCAAGTACCCAGAAATCATGTTCTTTGAACATTTTCAATGTCACAAAACCTTAAAGCATTATGTAAATATTTATTGTTATTTTTTGTTTTGTGGGATTTTATTTAAGATTCTCAATAGTTATTTTTTTTCTTCTTCATATCCTGATCTGTTGCTTACTTGACTCTTTTTGCCCCAATTCTGGAAAGATGGGCATTGACTTGGGCCATTCAAAGACTGGGCAAGCGCTTTTTCATCTTCAGTAATGATGTAAGCTTTCTCTTTCTTACAGTCACTTCTAAGGAGCATAACTAGTCCTGAAAGCTAGATTGCCAATTTGAGTTCTTCAGATGACCTCTCTCCTTCCCTAGGTGTAGATGGGACAAGAGATGAATGTGGAATGATATTCTTTCAGTTGCATGTTTGCCTGGAAGGTCTGTAATTATTTTGCGTCCACAGGGTATATAGAGATTCCAATAATCCATGCCACTTTTTTTAAGGACACTAACCACCCTAAGTTTTTCCATGCTGGCTCCTATATAAGTGCATACTGAGGTGTGGTATTATGTAGTAGGATGTCTCACCATTCGCCAGATAGGACTAGATGCAAGGTAAGGGGAAATTCATTGAGTTTTTGTTTGATGGGCCTTTCATCTTCTGATCTTCCTGGCTGGCTAGCTAAATCATGTAGCAATTAGTCTTTGCCAAGTCTGACTGGACACCATGGATACTTAGAGTCCTCCTGTGGGCAGCACAGCTGAGCAGAAAGAAGGCAGTACCCCTGCTATTATTTTTATTGTTTGTAGACCACGTATGCTAAGTGGCACAATGGATAGAGCACCAGGCTGAGCCAGGAAGACTCATCTTCTTGAGTTCAAATCTGGCTCACACACTTACTAACTGTGTGACCCTGGACAAGTCACTTAATGCAGTTTCCCTCAGTTTCCTCATCTGTACAGTGAGCTGGAGAAGGAAATGGCAAACCGCTTCAAGTATCTTTGCCAAGAAAATCCCAAATGGGATCACGAACTGAAAACAACTGAGAAACAACTGCACATGATTGAAGAGGTTGTTAAAGGAGTGGTTAAATAGGCAAACAGGTGGAGGAGGACATTTCAGGCATAGGGAACAGTGTGAACAAAGGCAGGAATATATGCCAGGTTCAAGGGACAGGGAAAGGTCAAGTACATGGGAAGATAAACACAAGCTAAGACTAGAAAATCATGGCTATGTCCTCAGCAGAATTCTGGACTGTTTGACTTTTGTCTTTCTAATCCCTGCACCCAGCACAACCCAGCATACAGGAAGGGCTTAATAAATACTTATTGATGGATTGATTGCCAGAAGCAAAGAAGTGTCCTGTACAGTTAGGATTCCAGTCAGGCAATTTAAATGTTCAAGAATGTGGCTCTAGGAGAAGCCTGCTTTGCATTCAGCACCATCCCTAACCTCTCTTACCCTCTGCTGTATTTCTCTGAGCTGTTCTTGATCCATGATTCATGCCAGGGTGAAAGTGACTTAACTCCAATAGCTTTCTTGTTTGCTGATCGCTTTATGCATATTTGGACAGGTGACTGTTAACTCTAAATTACAGTCCTTAAATCCTGAAAAAGTGCTAGGTAAAGAAGGGTAGGTGTTGCTCACCTGCTCAATACCCAGGAACAAAAATATTAGCCTTGGCTTATCTGGACTGACATACATCATGGAGCCCAGGAGCTCCACAGGGGGTCCACACCGACTCTCTGGCAAGGAATGCTGTGGTCACAAGCAGTTACATCCATATTCATAAATACATGTGTAAGTCACAGGCCAGGAACTCATTCTGGACCATGGGTCTCTGCTGAAGCTAGAGGTCAGAATCCCAAATTAATCATACTGTATTTGAACCCCATTTATCACTGGAAGGTTCATTGATAGGGGATGGATATTTCTGGCAAAAGCAACACTGTATAGTTTCAGAAAGACTTAGATTGGGAGTCGGAAGATCTGGGCTCTGAGGTTTATTCGTTGGGTGCTTACCTTTGGGCCTTAGCTCTAAAATGAGAAGGTTTAACCAGATGATTTTCAAAGAAATTTTAGCTAAAATTTATATGCCACCTTACAATTTACGAGGCACTTTTCAACATAAATGATCTCATTTGAGAATAACAACAACCCTGTAAAGTGGGTCTTATTATTATCCCCCTTTTTACAGATGAGGAAACTGAGGCTGAGGTTAAGTGATCTGTCCAATTCACAGGGCTAGTAAATGCCTGAAGTAGGATTTAAATTCAACTCTTCCTGACTCCAAATCCTATCCTTTAGCCTCTTTCACACAGTTGCCTTTTAAGCTCTCAATCCTTTGATGCCTAAAAAGGCACTTGTGAAAGCATGGAGGGGCTGATAATCTTCCACAGAAGTCATCTATGAATCCGTGAAGTGCTAATGTATTTAATCCCATCCCCTCCCCCATCATAAATTAAGCCACCTCCTAACCTGAACTTGGGCAAAGCCCTTTAGGCCTCAGTCTACTTCTTTGTGAAATAAAAATGTTGGCATTCAATGATCTCTAGGTTCTCTCTCAATTCTAAGTGATTTCTGGAGCCAGCCAGCATTCAGGGACAATGTGGTTTAATGGAAAAAATGCTGGAATTAGAGTCAGGAAATCTGGGTTTGAAATCTGATTCTGACACATACTTGCTATGTGATTGAACTCAGTTTACCAATCTGCAAAATGAGAATTGCCATAATTGCAAGATCTACCTCCCGTCTTTGTCCCGAGGGTGGCATTTTGTAAACCTTGATTCATTCTAAAAGGGTAGAGGCCTTCATTAGTACAGTAACAGCTTTATATATACACATCTCTTATCAAGACTTTCCCCCACATTCTTTTGTTGGAGGAGATCTCAAGGATTCCTTTTTTGCCTTTTGCCCTCTGGGCCAGAGTAGGAGTGACCATTTTTTTTTTCAATTTCCCTGCATTCTTTCACAGGCTCTGCTCTTTTGCTGTGGAATTTCTTACATCTGTTATCGGCTCAGAGTCACAGGGCCCTGGAGGAAAGAAAACACAAAAAATGCCTAGCATGGTATCGATCACACTGCAGTGAAAAAGCTCTTTTTTTTTTGGCTTTGGTTTTCACTGTGGTCTTGACTGAATCTGTTTTTTCTTTTTAAGTTGATGCACAAGTTGATAAATGATGCTGATCTTTAGAAGAAAGGAGCTTATTTATATACAGGTCAGCACATTTACAACCTAGCAGAGGAAAGTTGAATTGGGAGCTTTAAAAAATTGAGAAATGACAAATAATCTTAGTCATCTTTATTCTTCAAAATTCTGATGGATCTGTGATCACACTGGAATGGGTGTTCCCTCCAATGATCCAGATGATAACCGAGCCACATCATCTCTTTCTATGTGACTTTTGCTCTGCTGGCCCATAAATCCTTTACCCAATGTCCTGGATTCTTCTTCATATCTCTGGTGTCAATGCTGCAGAATGACTTTCCATCAGATAAGATGAAGGCTCAGTAGAGAGAGTTCTGGACCTGGAGTCAGGAAGACCAGAGTTCAAATTCGACCTCAGCTACTTACTAGCTGTGTGACCTTGAGCAAATCATTTGACCCCTGTTTGCCTTAATTCACAGGAGAAGGAAATGGCAAACAACTCTAGTATTATATTTGCCGAGAAAACTCCATGGCATGCTAAGAGTCAGACATGAGTGAACAACAACAATCAGACATGACTTACCTAAAATCTTTCCCCTTTTTGACAATACATTTTATGATATTTTGTGCATATAAATCTTTGTTCAAAATATGCTTCAGCCTCCATTCATTCACTTAACAAACATTTATTGCACACCTACTATGTTCTGGTATGCTATACCACCAATATATTGGGTGCTAGGGATACTGAGATGAAAATAAAATAGTGTCTGCCCTCAAGAAGCTTCTCTTTATTGCCACTGGTTTTATGATTAATTTCTCCTCCTCAGAGATTGTGATACTCCATGACCAGCAGTCATTTGGCATCAAAATTGAAAAGTTGAGGTTTTGCTTTAGAGAGAAGCTTTGAGTGATTACAAGTGCTACAGAATGAAGAATTTAAAAATTCTGCACTTTGAGATAATCACTTTTACTCAAACACAAGGGTTCAAATGAATCTGTAAACTCATTAATGTAGATGTGGCCTCAAGTGATGCAGAGATACAGCACCTATCCATGCTGGCTCATCCTGATTCACTTTTGCCTATATTCTTCCATAAATGCAACACAAGGAGTCTACCCAATGGGCTAAGTGCCTTTTTATCTTTCTCTTGATGGTAAGATGTGGGAGAAGAATATATGTTGTATTGGAGTTTGGTAGGATATATCCTGTGCAAAGACGGCCTACTTTCTGCATGTGAACACTGCATATATTCTCACATTTTTTAGAGGGAACTGTAGGGAATTCCCAGAGTGACACATTTCTCCACTGATAGAAATCAGGACCCCATTTCATGCTACTAGTATGTACCAGAAGAAGGACTTGAACCCAGGACTCCTTGATTTCAGAGATTGCTTCTCTAACTAACAGGCCATATGGTCTCTCATGCTGACTACAGGTAAAGTAATTGAGGCAAATGGTCAGTAAGTGGGTTCTTCCTCTATTAAAGACAGACTAAGAATTCTTTGTCTCTAGAGGTCCCAGATCTTCTGACTCCAAAGTCATTGTTTTTGACACTGCATCAGAGTTAACCTGCTGATAACTAATAATAATAACTAGGGTTTACACGGTGCATTAAGTACTCTATAACGTACTACAAAGCATATTGCAAATATTATTTTATTTTATCCTCCAAACAACCCTGAGAGTCCTATAATAATAATAATAATAATAACAACAACAACAACAACAACAATAATAATAATTATTCTCATTTTACAGATGAATAAACTGAGGCAGAAAGCGACTAAGTGACTTGCCCGGGGTCACACAGCTAGTGAGTATCTGCGTATAGATTTGAACTCAGGTCTTCTTGACTCCAGGCTCAGTTTTTTAATCCGCTGAGTAACCCAGTTGCCTGGGTCACCTGAAGCTAATCAAATGCTTCCCATAGCCTTCAAGGCCACTGTAAACAGAGAGTCTCCCATTAGAGTCATTTGCCCCTGAACAGACTAATTGAACCAATTAGGACCAGCCACCACCCAATCCCACCCCTCATCACTCCCCAATCTTCAGGAGGGGACAGGAGAAATCTCTCCCTGTTCCTGTGCACAGGTCTGATTAAAAAGAGATTGTTTACTGAGCAAACCTACATTTGATTGCAAGCCTGACTATTTACTGAAGTCTTAGCTGAACTCCTTATCATGTGTGTCAATAATGGGCACCATGGAAACCCTGATATTGCAGACTAGGTATCCCATACACCTTTCTCAGGAAGCACAAAAACAACTTGGGTGAAAGCCAAACCTTGTAGAGAACAGACTAGTCTAGTCTGAGGTTCCCAAGGACCCCAAATAAAAGCGTGCAAAGAAGAAAAATTGGAAGGAAATAAGAGTCCACCTCAGAAAACGTGTTGCTTCTCATGGAGCGCTACACTAGATTTATTCTCATTTGAGGGGTTGCCGTTCCGTCATTCAGTCATGTCCAACTCTTTGTGACCCTGTGAATAATACTGTCCATGGGACCATTTCTTTCTCCAGTGGACTGGGAAAATAGAGGTGAAATAACTTGTCTGGGGACACATAACTAGTAAGGGTCTGAGACCCAGTCTGAAGTCCTGTCTTCCTGACTCTAGCTGCTTCATTTGAGGGAAAGAAATAGACAAAGGTAGTGATTATAGGACTCCCAGAACACAGACGTGTTAGGCTCTAGTTTCATGGGTTTGAACCAAGAAGTATCTATGTTGTGAAACATCTGGACTGTAGTTCCAGCATTGTCATTTTCTAACTGTGTGACCCTAGACTTACCCTCTCTGAACCCCAGTTTCCCCAGTAGCCTGCTGCCCCATGCAGTAGAGACTGGGGGTGTAGGAAGAATTGAACAGGGAGGATAATGGAGTGATGCAACAACCTCAGCAGGATCTAGCAAAAATGTCAGGGTGCTTTCATCCTTCCTTTCATTCAGCAGCTGGCCCCAAAGGTCTTGACTAAGCCCGGTGGATCTTGTTTTCCCATAGGGTAGATGTAATCAGCTGCCATTCTCCTAACCAGCTGAAGTAAATTCCATGCATTTAATTCATGATACTTTTTGGGACCTGGATTTTCATACAAAGATCTAGAACAGTGGTTCTCAACCTTCCTAATGCCATGACCCTTTAATACTGGTATGTGGGCATAGCTACATGTGGGTGGACCCTCCTGGAGATGGATAGAGGAGTGGTGTCTTGGTTCCTAAGACCATTGGAAATATGTGTTTTCTGATGGTCTTAGGCGACCTCTGTGAAAGGGTCCTTTGACCCCCAAAGGGTCACGATACCCAGGTTAAGAATCACTGGTCTAGAAGGAAGGGTTGGAAGTAAAGAATGGGGGAGATGGGAAAGACAGAGTACAACTAATCAGCTTCAGGAAATACAATAATTAATGTCAGAACTGTGAGGGGCCTTAGAACATAGACTCTGATGACTGGGAGGGGCCTTAGAGATTGTTGAAGCTCTTCACTGTCGCAGATAAAGAAACAGGTGTCCAGAAAATGAAGGGATTTTTTCAATTAGTTTTTGGCAGAGCTGAAACTAAAACCCAGGTCTTTTGACTCCAAGTCTACTAACAATATATTATTCACTTCAATTTAAATGTAACTAGGTGCCCATCACTGTACTAAGTCTTATGAGGGCTCTTTGCTTTCAAGAAGTTTTCAATAGTTATCTGAGAAGAAAAGATTTATACCCTTGCAGTCATTAAAAACAATAAAACGGTGTGTGGCAAGTTCCAAAATGGGCAGTTAGGTGGTGCAGCGGATAGAGTGCCAGGCCTGGAGTCAAGAGGTCCTGAGTTCAAATGTGGCCTCAGATACTTATTAGCTGGGTGACCCGAACAAATCACTGAACTCTGCTTGTCTCAGTTTCCTCATCTATGAAATGAGCCAGAGAAGGAAATGGCAAACCAGTCCAGTATCTTTGTCAAGAAAACAGACAATAAGGGTTCAGCAACCTGACAGAGGACGGATCTCTGTGCGCTTGTCTGGTCAAGGTAGAGCTCCTAGAGAAGGTAGACCTGGAACTGACCTTGAAAGCAAGATTTGTATAGCTAGAGATGAGGTAGAAAGGCATTCTAGTAGAATTGAGTGGTATGAGCAGAGGCATGAAGGTGAAAATAACCAGTATGTATATGAAATTGGTGTAATTCATAGGTTAGTGAGTCACAGGAGATAAGGTTGGAGGTTCAGGCACTTCCTCACCTGTACCAATATTGCTGCTATGTCTCTCCTTGACCAGGTAGCTTATAGGCGGTCATCCATGGTCAAAAGAGTACCCAAGATAAATGTGCTTCAGGTACGCCTTCCCCTTTAATTTCCCTGCCACCATTCTACCAGATCCCTTCAATCCCCATACTAATCAGCAGAGAACAGGCTTTATGGGGTATCACCACTGGAAAGGCATCGGGTAGAAAGTAGTGTTAGATAGATTCCAAAGTCTATTCCAGTTCTTGAGTAGGATTGTATGACAGTTCTCTGAGAGAAGGAAGACAGAGAAGTAGAAGAGAACAAGGGAAAGATAATGTTGGAAAGGGAGGGAATCATACTGTCTGAACAAAATAGGGTAAGATTCTCCCAGACAGGGAGAGTGAAAGATTATTGTTGTTGTCCAGTCATATTTAGTTAGGTCTGACTCCTCATGACCCCATTTGGGGTTTTCTTAGCAAAGACATTGGAATAGTTTGCCATTTCCTTCTTCAGCTCATTTTACAGATGAGGAAACTGAGGTAAATAGAGTTAAGTAACTCAGCTAGGTCACATAGTTAGTAAGTTATCTGAGGCCAGATTTGAACTCAGGAGAATGAGTCTTTCTGACTCCAGGCCCAGTGCTCTATTCATTGTGTCACCTACCTGCCTTATCACAAAATTATAGAATTTCAGAGTTGGGAGGGATCTCAGAGACCATCTTGTCTAACCTGCTTGAAAAGAATGACCTCTACAATTGGCTAGACAATTGGTTACCTAGCCTTTCCTTGAAGAAGGAAATTGAAGGAGAATGGATTATCTCCCAAAGCAGTCCATTCTACATTGGGAAACTCTAATTTGGAGAAGTGTTGTGGTATATCAAGCTGAAATCCACATCCTTCTACCTTTTGATTTCTCGTTCCCAATTCTGCCCTCTGTGGGTAAGGAGAAGGAGCTTAATCCCTCTTGCATGTGATAGCCTTTCAAATACTAAAAGATTCCAGTTAGTAAGCATTTATTAAATACCTACTATGTGCCAGACATTATGTCAAACTCTAAGACAGCGGTTCTCAACCTGTGAGTCGCGACTCCTTTGGGGTCGAATAACAGGGGTCACAGGGGTTGCTTAAGACCATCAGAAAACACATATTTCTGATGATCTTAGGGCCTCCTTTATCTGTCTCCAGGAGGATCCACCTACTTGCAGACATGCCCACATACAACTATTAAGGAGTTGAGGAATTAAGAAGGTTGAGAACCACTGCTCTAAAGGTATAAAGAAAAGCAAAAGACAGTGTCCGCTCTGTTAAGGATCTCACAGTTTATTTTTTTTTAACTTTTGTTTATTTTTAGTTTACATCATTCATTTCCATGAGATTTTGATTTACGAATTTTCTCCCTGTCTTTCCCCTACCCACCACCCCAAAACAACAATCCCACTGTATAACTCCTCCCCCAATCTGATCTCTCCTATGTCCTCCCCCATCGCCCTTCTGACTTTCACGTAGAGCAGGATAGGTCTCCCTAGGACAAGATGGATCTCCCTACCCCAGTATCTGCATATTACTCTCCTACCTATTCCACCCCCCACTAGTTCTATCCTTTACTTTGTCCCTGTCTGTTTACAAAAGTGTGTGCTTCTAACAACCCTCCCTACCAACCTGCCCTCCCCTCCAACCTCCCCCCTCATCCCC
>JAQQSW010015809.1:0-11807 GCA_028646575.1 Pseudocheirus occidentalis | reverse complement strand
CCCACCCCCCCCACCATGGTGGCATACAATCATGCATAGGATCTGCAAATTCCTTCACATTGTACAATAGTCTGGTTGTATAGGTGTTATAGCCAATGGAGTGGACAATGAGAAAAGAGAAACAAAAGCCAAACATCAAAAAGAATGATAGCATGCATTGCTTCAGTCTCCTTTTAAACTCTGATCTTTCTGGATCTTTCTCTGAATGTAGACATCTCCTTCCATCCTGAGACTTGTAGAGTCATCTTTTAACTGTGCGATGCTGAGAAGAGTCCAGTTTTTCAAAATTGGTCGTCACACATACAATGTATCTGTGACTGTGTACAAATTTTTCCTGGTTCTGCTCTTCTCACTCAGCATCAATTCGTATAAGCCTCTCCAGGCAAGTATGAAGTCAACTGTGAGCAATATTTTCAGTGTTTATTATTGTTAGACTTATTGTGTGACCCTGACCAAGGCACTTATCCTGTCTGGCTCAGTTTCCTCATCTGCAAATTGAAGTACCTGTCAGGGTTGTTGTAAGGATAAAGTGTAAAGCATTGTAAAGCATTTTGAAATCCTAAAGTGCCATATACATGCTAGCTATTATTACAATACTTGCTCTCAACTTGCATTTTTATTTTAGGTTTTCCTTTCATTTGAACTTCAAAGTACTTTGCAGTTATTAACTTAGGCAGAACTCACAGGTTCACTCTAAGATAAGCATATACTCTTTTACTCTTTATACTCTTTTCCTTTTTAAAAACCAAGATAACCAAGGCCTAAGAAGATTAAGACTAGGTCTTAACCTGAAATGTCAGTGATGTAGGCAGGAATACAAGATCATCCTTTCAGATACCTGTGTTGTAGTCAGGGGTCCTGGACTGGGAGTCTAGAGGGCTTGGGTTTGCTTTGTTTTTCTGGGTTGGTTTGGTTTTTTTTAAGAGAATTTGGTCTTATGCTAACTCACTGAGGCAGTGACTTAAAACTCCTTGGATCCTGGTTTCCCCATATTTAAAATGCAAATGTTTCATTAGATTTGTTTTTTTTAGATTTTTTTCATAGCTCTTAAGTTCTACATAATTTCATTTCTGTGTCTCCTTGGATAGTTGGGAATCTGCTGGAGAGCGCTAATGCTTTTATACATACATACATACATACTTTTTTTTTTGCTTTTTTGGAGGAGGGAAGGCAGGGCAGTTGGGGTTAAGTGACTTGTCCAAAGTCACACGGCTAGTAAGTGTTAAGCTTCTGAGGCCACATTTGAACTCAGGACCTCCTGACTCCAGAGCCGGTGCTCTGTTTACTGCACCACCTAGCAACCCCACCCTCCCCTCCAATTCTTATATTTAAGTTAATGGATAACTGACCACTTTCTATGGATTAGCTACAACTTTCATGATACTTTTCTCTTTGGTTAAATCAGTTTATGGACCTTAAATACTTTTTAGTTAGGTAGAAAAACTATTGACTACTAAAGAATTCTATTTATTCGGAGAATTTATAGCCTTATCTTTTTCACTGTGTTTATTTTTTACATTAAATGTATTCCCATAGGTGAAGACAAGATTGCAGGGTAGTAAGAAACAGTGCCACAGGCTCCCTCCAAAATCTTCCACACAGATCAAGAGAATGCACCAGACTAAATCCTCATGGGAAAAATTCAAAAAAGACCATGGCGAATCATTTGTCTATCCCAGCTTGGCTTGGAAAGACAGGGAGGTCTGGGTACATTAGAGACACGATTGGGCCAGAAGCATACTATCTCTGAGCATTGCAGTGCCCTGTGAGGCTGTGCTCCAGGATAAGAGGACTCATGCTAAGGCCCATACAGAACATTGTGACAGGGACATGTGCCAGATGGCAGCATTGTCACCCCCTTCCTGCTTCCAGGTGACAGAGTGGGAAGGGAACTTGAGCAGGGGAATGTCATCTCAGGTAGGGAGGCCTTGGGCCATGTATGGAAAAAAGAGGAAATTCAGAATACAGTAGCAGCTGTGGTGTGACTCATCCTAAATTCAGAGAAGTGTCTCCCTTCTAGCATCTTAGCTCGGCTTGAAGAGAAATAAGACAGGTTTCCCAGACTAAAGAGGGCCCACAGTTCTACTACTCTGAACCAACAGAGTTCTCCAGCTGGCTGAAGGCGGTAGAGCCCAGCAACAGTCTACCCTTGTTCAGAACTAAGTCCAAAGTTCGAAACTAAGTTCAGAACTGAGATGAAAGTGAAAATAGCAATCAGGCTTTGCTGTGGATCACACAATTTGAGGAGTATTGAAAGCTTACAGGTCTTGAGCCTGTGCCTGAAAGCCTAGAGTCAATACCCTAAGAAAGAAGCAATAGAACCAACCTAGACCTACCCTCTAGAAGTATGGCAGAGCCTGGTTCTAACAACAAGTCCAGCATCAGAAAGTAGGCTGGAAGGAGGAGCAACAAAAAAGAATCCCACCATAAGGAGCTATTATGGTGGCAAGGACACTTAAGATACAAACAAAAAAAGAAAAGAATGACTCCAAAACATCTATAAGCAACTCCTCAGAGAAAAACTCAGCTTGGGCACAAATTCAACTAGAATTCCTGGGAGAGATGAATTAAGAGAGTTTTTTTTAAGTGTTGAAAATGTTTCTATAAATGGAATAAGTGCTTGAGGAAACAATTGAAAAAGAAATAAGAGCTATGGAAGAAAATATTGGAAAAGGAATTAACAGCTTAGTTCAAGAGGTACAAAAACATGCCCAAACAACAATTCTCTTTAGAATGGACTGAATCGAAGCCAATGACTTCATGAGGCAACAAGAAAGAATGAAGTAAAAAGTCTCAAAAAAAACAGCAGAGGAAAATTTAAGGTATCTCATAGCAGAAACATTTAACTTGGAAATTAGAGGAGGAAAAAATTAAGAATCATTGGACTATCTGAACGCCATGACCAAGAAAAGAGCCTAGGCATCATATTTCAAGAAATGTTAAAAGGAAACAACCCAGATCTCTTAGCACCAAAATACAAAGTAGAAATAGAAATCCAAGGAACATCAGCAGTTGTTCTAGGTCAAAGAAAAAATGCTGTTAAACTGCCAGAAACACAGAATTCAAGTATTGAGCAGCCACAATCAAGATCACACATGATTTATCAGCTATCAGTACCATGAAGGAGCAGAGAACTTGGAATATGATATTCCAGAAGGCAAAGAATGCCCAGGAATAACTTACTCAGCAAAACTGAGTATAAAACTACAGGATAAAAAAAATGTATCTTTAATAAAACAGAGAGCTTCAAAGCACTCCTATTGAGGATAAATCACTTACATTCAAATACAGGGAAATCATACTTGAGTTCATTCTGAACTTTATCATCAGGGATCCATTTACAGAGTTTAATCAGACAAGGGCCAGGAATGATTCTGTAATGTCTTGATGATTTTAAGAAAAAAATGAAAAGAGAGGAGCAAAACGAATATATTGGGGGGAGGGGAAGGTTAGGGAAAATTATCTCTTATAAGCACACAAGTAAGTATCTATAGAGATGAGAAGGAAGAAAGGGAAGCAACTGACACTGGAACCTCACTGTCATCTGAACAGGTCAAAAGAAGAAAGAATGCCCATGCAGAGTTGGGTATAGAAATTTCACTTATGAGGGAAATAAAAGAGGGAAAAGGGAGAAGGAGGGAGGGAGAATTAGAGGAAGAGTAGATTGAGAGATTAGTCCTAATCAAAACAAACTCTAAGGAGGAACAAAAAAATATTTATAGTGCTTTTTAAGGTGAAAAAGAGTGGAAATTTGAGGGTGTGTTCATAAATTGGGCAATAGATGAATAAGTTTTGATATGTAAATATAATGGAATATTATTGTGCTGAACTACTAATGTTATCCAACTAGGATTCCTGATAACTAATGATGAAACATGGTGCTCACCTCTTGAGGTGAAGGATCCACAGTGCACAACGAGACAAAAAAATTTTTAGACATGGCCAGTATGGAAATTTTCCTTGCTAGACTTTGTAATGAGGTTTGTTTTTCTTCTGTTTTTCATTGGAGATAGGGAGATGGTGTAGGAGAAGGAGAAGGCAGATCTTGGATGATCAAAACAAAATAGCTTTCAAAAATGTACACCTGTTATAAATCCAGCAATTTAAATAGACCTAATGTTTGCACTCCATTCCTCTTACTTCTGGGTGGTTTTTTGGTTTTTGGTTTTTGGGTTTTTTTTTAATGAATGTAAATTCTTAGAACATATCAGAAGGTGGCGCTTAAAGTCTAAGACAGACAATACTGAAGTAGCAGAAATACAGAGATTATAATAATGGCTAGCATTTGCATAGCACTTTAAGGTTTGTAGTGAATAAACTCAACAAATACATAAATGAGCGTACAGGCAATTGGGGATAATTGCGTTTTGTAGTGTAGTTAATTGAAGAATGAGTTGATTTAGACACGTTTAGAGATGAGAGTATGGAGGCTTGGGAGATAGGACAGAAAATAAAAGACTAGATGAAATCCACCATAATAATAATGCTTAGTAGATAATGTGAGGCTGGATTTGAGAATGAAGAGTAGGCAAGAATTGCTTCTTTAATTGGGTCAGTGCTTATGGTGACATTGCCTGCTAGAGTGGAGAAACCAAGTAAAAAGCTGGTTAAATGTAAACAGGATTCATATACTGGCTAAGGGTAAGACTACATGACTGGAGATAGATCCTTTTTAATTATCATTTTATGATGACTGTTATTCTTTAATTGGGAAGGAAGCAAAAATAAGCTAAACTCATACCTTGTTCAACTCCCATCTGATTTCACTGTGGGCATAATTACTTCCTTTGGAGTGGAAGGTTCTTATTTCCTCATTTTCAGTCCCTGTGTGTAAAACAATTTAATTAGGCAAAATGTGGCAGTGTTCTTTATGAAACCCCTTGTAACTTATAAGATTGCCCTTTTGCTAAAATTCTTCTGAGAGTAAAGAAGAGTATATCACAAATCTAAGCATCTACTTTGGCCAGACAATAGCCCTGTTATTTACTATTTATAATACATGTAATGTTAATTGTGAAGCTGTCAGTAGACTTGAAAAGCTGGCCACTTTGTCACTAGATTGACAGGTTATGTAGATAATAGTTTATATGAACTATGAGCTTTATATAAAGCTCAGAATATTGGAAAGAGATGGAAATTCTCTGTCCTCTCTGAGCAACTGACTGCCCTCCCTCCCCAAAAAAAGACCTAGACAATGAGATGTATCCTTCTGTGATAACTCCCCCAACTTATACTTGCAGTGCCAAGAGGACAGCTCATTCTAGGGGTACCCTGTGCATACTTATTCTTAGAACTGTAGCACATGAGCCCCTGCCAGTGTGCTGCCCATTAAGTCAACCAATAGACAGTTCTTAGCAAAGACATTTAACTTTCTTCCACTTCCCCACCCCCCAAAAAACAAAACAAAACTGGAACATTCTCCTATAAATCACACAACTTATATGGAGAGAGTTAGTATAAAGTACAGTGATAGAAATGGATAGGGACAGCTAGATGCCTCAGTGGGTACAGCTCTGGACCTGGAGTCAGGAAGACCTGAGTTCAAATCCAGTCTCACACACTAATCGATTTAGACACATATGTAGGCTTGGGAGATAGGAAAGAAAATAAAAGATCCTAGAAGTCACTTAACCTCTTTTTGCCTTAATCCACTGGAGAAGGAAATGGTAAACCATTCCAGTATCTTTGCCAAGAAAACTCCATGGACAATATGGTCCACCGGATCATGAAGAACCAGACATGATTGAATGACAAAAGAAATGCACAAATATAAAGAACACGTGGCCAAGGTAGCTGGTACCACCAGGCCTCAAAGTCCTTTTTCTCTTATGAATTCTTTACAGCTTCCCCCTGCCTTGGGTGAAATATTTCTGCTAGGCGAAGTTCAGCTGGGTCTCCAGAATCTGTTCCTTTCTACATCTTGACTCTCCATTGCCAGCAGTAGCTGTCTCTAGTACTTAATTTGCTCTCTTTTCTATTTGCCAAAGGTTTTAGTTCTTAAAGCACTTTCTCTATCTGTGTCTGTCTGAAGTGCTTCTGTTCCCTAAACTGTGCATTGAACTCTCTTTGCCCTGGCTCTCCAGCTGTTGGATGGCATCTCTCCTGAGTGAATATATCCCTGCTAGACTCTGTGACTGATAGGGGTGGAAAGAAAGAAATCTCTTCTTGCCTATGAGAGTCTCCTTCACAGTTTCTCCTGACCTATACTCCCTTGAACTATTTGTCTATCAATACCAGAAGAACCAAGTGCATCAGTAAAAATTTACATGGTCTTTCGTTCAGTTTTTGCTTAGTCATGTCCGAGTCTTCATGACCCTATTTGGGGTTTTCTTGGCAAAGATACTGTATTGGTTTGCTCTTTCTCCAGCTCATTTTACGGATGAGAAACTGAGGCAAACAGGATTAAGTGACTTGCACAAGGTCACTCAGCTCTAAGTGTCTGAGGCCTGATAAACACATAAAGATAAGTCCTTCTGACTCAGTACTCCATCCACAGTGCCACCTAGCTGCCTGTGGACCTTCCAGGTAGTCTTAAATTCCAGTCTTTCTTTAAAGATTGCCGGAGGTGATCCCTCATCAGCCAGTGGAAACTGCCTTTTCTGATTCATGCAGAGAAAGGTGTTCACATTTCTATAAAGAGATCACTAATTGTTAACCCCTTGCTAATACATTAATGGCCTTATCATCAGTAATTAAATCAGCTGAACTAGAAGAAAACTAAATCATCCCTTTTGTTGCTTCTCTAAGGATCCTACTCATTTGGCTAGCATTTGACATAAAGACAAAAACTCATTCTGTCCTCAATCCTTACTCACCAGTAATTCTTATTTCCTAAACCTCACCCTCCCAAATCATCCCCAGTACAAATCTAGATTTAGGTTTCTGAATGCAATAGCCTGCCATGGCAAATCCAAAGCAGAAAATTTCTTTGATGGTGATTGATCAAGAGAACTTTTGCAAAGTTGTTTGATTTGAGGCTCCTAGAACTTGTCATCACCATTTCTAAGGACTCAGAAAATCAACAGAATTTGCTTTTCCCTTCCGACAGGGAAATACTCCTTTAGCAAACAACTGAATAAAAAGCTTAGGCTGGCCTGCTCTGTCCCCTTGGGCTCTTGCGTTTCACACACATCAGCATGTATAAGGCAGGGATATGAAGGAAAGAAGTCGTCTGTCCTTTAAGACTGAAGCCCTGTGTCTAGGAGATACTGGCTGCATAGGAACAGAAGGACTATGCCAGTCTTTTTGAGGAAGCAGGAAGTTGGGGGTTTTATCACTAGCTGTGTCATGAGGTATATCTTTTACTAGCCCTGCCTAGATCCTGGGAGGGGAGGAGTTTTTCTCTGTTAGCTTATACTGAGCTGGTCTTCTGCCACCTGTCACACAACACTAGCCGTGGGGAGAGAACAGGGTGGGACTCAGGTGTTTTGCTGCGTTTTTAGAGATAGGTCACAGCCTCCTGGCTCCATGAAGGTAAGCAGCTTCTGAATGTACTTTTTGTTCCATAACCCTCGTAGAAGGGGCTTCACCCTCAGACAAGGGAGAGATGGGTTGAGGCATTTGTTTGTAGTCAGCATTGTGCATTAGAAGAAATAAAAGCCACTTCCTTGCTTGCCTCTGTGCCTCACAATACAGGAACCTGCTTTGAGTATCTTCAAACTGATTGGATATGACTGGGTCTACACATTTATTCAGAATAGCTGTTTTTACAAGCTAGCCATAATCACATGTTTTTTTAGGCCTGTTTTTACAGAGAAATACTAGTTTAGCTGAAACCAGCAGATGTACAAGTGCTAGAGAGAGCATATTATACAGCTCCCTGATGAAGTGGCGGAAAGGGAATTAGGCTGCAGAACAACTCGGTCTGTGTTGCTTGTACTTGTTATTGCCATGTTTGTTGTCACCTGGTATTTAGGCTTGCACAATATAAGGAGAATGTCAGTGGAACTTGAGTCCCTTAGGGTTTTTTAGCTAATGAAAGGTCTCATTCAGACCCGCTTGGACGATGGACTTGACAGACCATGTTCTTCCATGATTTTATTCTGTCATACCTTGATAACATCTTACTCAATTTTGGGTTGTTGGATAAAGGGAGACCAACCATCAAGATGAGCAGTGATATTGGCAGACATTTCTCGAGGTAGGTATCACACACAAATAAGTGATTTGGTGGTTTGAAGCATGTGGGCAAGGTTGGACAATTCTAGATGATTCCCTTTTGTTCTGTAGCTACTTTGCCGTCTCATCCCAGGCCTCCAGTGGTTTCTTTGTTGTTCATAAAAGAGCATTAAAGTTTTTTCTTGAATAAAAACACAAGCAATTCCACCTGATCCAGTCTTTTTAGCAACAAGTGCACATAAGAGGTACACAAGTAACCTTACAGGATGTACTTATAGAGTACAAAAGAGATGGAATATGATTGGAAGCTTTTTGAAGTAGTTATAAATAGGTGAAAAAGATTCTTTTTTCATGGTGATCTATTAGAGGAAAATATTTTCCTTTTTAAAATGTATTTATTTATTTATTTAAAATTTTCAGCAGTCATTTCCATAAGATTTTGAGTTTTAAATTTTCTTCCCCTTCCTCTCCTCCCCAAGATGGCACACAATCTGATATAGGCTCTACATATACATTCATATTAAACACTTTCACATTAGTCATGTTGTAAAGAAGAATTAGGACCAGTGGAAGGAACCAAGAGAAAGAAGAAACAAAACAACAAAAAGCAAATTGTGTGCTTCCGTCTGCATTCAGACTCCATATTTCTTTATCTGGATATGGATGGCATTTTCCTTCATAAGTCTTTTGGAGCTGTCTTAGATCTTTGCATTGCTGAGAAGAGCCAAGTCTATGAAAGTTAGTCATTGTACAATGTGATTGTTATTATGTACACTGTTTTCCTGGTTCTGCTCACTTTATTCAGCATTGGTCCCTATAAATCTTTCTAGGTTTTTCTTAATTCCACCTACTCATGATTTCCTATAGCACAATATGTACATTACATTCATATACCACAGCTTGTTCAGCCATTCCCCAGTTGGTAGGTGTCCCCTCAATTTCCAGTTCTTTGCCACCACAAAGAGAGCTGCTATCAATATATTTGCATATGTGGGTCTTTTTCCCATTTTTATGATCTCTTTGGGATACAGCCCTAGAAATGGTATTGTTGGGTCAAAGGGCATGTATGCACAGTTTTATAACCCTTTGGGCATAGTGAGGAAAGTATTTTCTTAGCACACTAAGTAAAAGGCAGAAACCTGCTAAAGGAAGGAGGAAGGCAGTATTGGTTTTCCCCAGAAGGGAAATTGTTTAGGTTCCACATAATGTGATGTACACAGTATTTATTATATGTATAAATGTCTCTACACTAGTATTGTTGAAAAAATTCAGCAATCAAATGTGTTAAACTGAGACATACAGTTCAAACATCTTATCTCTGTGTAACTTGTGTGCAGTTGTTTGTTTTTTAAATGAGTTCCCCACCCAGGAAGGCCTTTGTGACAAACCTTAGTCATAAAAATGAGGGAGCTATTTCTGAATGGTCTGGTTATCCCTCGGTTTGAAAAGCAGGGTGACTGTACTGCCCAGAGTTCGGTAACTTTGAGTTCATCTTCATGCTGAAGTTTGGCATAGTTGTTGTAGACATTCTCCTATTAGAAACCACTCCACAAGGACTGCAAGAAACTGTTGATTGGCACATTTGACTACATCCCAGAGATCTGTGTCTTTTTGCATATTTGTACCCTGCCTCATTAAGGAATCTTAGATTTAGAAATGGAAAGGACCTGACAGGCCATTTAGTCCAACCCCTTTGTTTTATAGACGAGGAAACTGAAAAGTTTAGTGGTTTGTTGGATAGAGTTCTGGACCTGGAGTCAGGGAGGGCTGAATTCAGATCCAACTTTAGCAACTTATTATCATTGTGACTTCTGAGTGAGTCGCTTTACCCCCCTGTCTTCTTCACTTCTTTGAGATGCAGAATAGGAATGATAACACCTGCCTCTCAGAATTGTCTTGAGGATCAAATGAGGTATTTGTAAAGCACTTTGCTTACCTTACCATGCCTGTGTAAATGCTGGCTGTTGGAGCTAATTATTGTCCAAAAAGACACAGACGTTATACATGACTGAATGTGGACCCAGTTCGATAGACTTCAAAGCCTAGTCTGTTCATTTTCCTTAGTCTCATATAACCTCCCTGGTCCTTTATCTGGCCAGAAGGAGAAAGTCTTACGACCTAATTTCTCAAACAGAAGCCATGTGAACCTTATCTTATGAGTTCTAGACTGAATAATGAAGTTGGGGGGAGAAGAATGTAGTTCCATCGCCACCCCACAACATCATTTCAGTTAGTCAGTCAATGTGTCCATATTAAGCACCTTCTGTGTGTAATTAATTGTGCCAGAGATACAAAGACAAAAGCAAAATAAACTCTGATCACAAGGAGACAATATTCTTTTTTTGTTTTTGTTTTTTTTTGCTAGAGGGGAAGGCAGGGCAGTTGGAATTAAATGACTTGCCCAAGGTCATATGGCTAATAAGTGTGTTAATTGTCTGAGACCAGATTTGAACTCAGGTCCTCCTGACTCCAGGGCCAGTGCTCTATTCACTGTGCCACCTAGCCTCCACCAGGAGCCAATATTCTAATGGGAAAAACAGCATGTACACAGAGAGGTATGAGTAGCTAGATAGTATTCATAACAAACCATATATAGGGTGACCCTGGAAGGGAAATCAGTTACTGTGATGGAGAAGACAAGGAAAGGCCTTGTGTAGAAGGTGCCTTTTGAACCGAGTTTTGAAAGAAGCCAGAGATCCAGGTGGCAGAGCTGTAGAACATGAACATTCCCAGGCATAGGAGACAGCCAGTGATGGATATTAGATGGGAGCCTGTGTAACTGGTCTGCAGAATGTGGCGAGGAGTCAAATGTGTAAGTAGACTAGATGGGTAGAGAAGGACCAGATTGCCCAGAGTTTTAAATGTCAGTCAAATGAAGCAAATTTGTTTATTCTAGAAGATCAGTAATAATAAGGAGGAGTTTATTTGTAGAGGTAGAGAATTGACATGGTCAGACCTTCACTTTAGGAAAATAATTTTGGTGATTATGTGGAGAAAGAATTGGAGTAAGAAAGGAAGCAAGACCAGTTGGAAAATTATTGTGGTCCATCTAGGTTTGAGATGATGACCTGAACCAGGGCAGTGGTTGTGTGAGGGGTGAGAAGGGGATATATAGGAGAGAGATTGTCGATTTAGAAATGACAAGTTTGGGCAGGTGATTGTGAATGGGCGAAGAGGGTTGAGTTTTTTAGGGGGAAAGATAATCAGTTCTTTCTTAGACACCTTGAGATGCTTAGAAGACATCCATTTCTAAACAACTAATAAGCAATTGGTGATATGGGACTAGAATTCAGATTATGACTGGATTTAAGATTTGGGAGTAATTTACCTCTAGAGATGACAGTTAAATCTTTGGGAGTTGACAAGGTTGGCAAGTGAGAGGGTGGAGAGAAAAGAGAGCCCACAAGTGAAAGGGGTATACCCATAGTTAGTGCACATATTAAAATTATTGTCCAGACTAAGAAGGAGCCGTCAGAAAGATAAAAGAAAAAAAGGCTGGAGAGACTATGAAAGACAAATTAAATTAAATTTTCCAGGAGGAAAGAGTGGTTAACGGTGTCAGAGGGAGGCTGCTAGGTGGCTTAGTGAATGGAGTGAAGAGAACCTGAATTCAAATCCAGCTTCAGACACTTGACACTTAATAGCTGTGTGACCTTGGGCAAGTCACTTAACCCCAACTGCCTTGCCTT
>JAQQSW010015808.1:0-11808 GCA_028646575.1 Pseudocheirus occidentalis | reverse complement strand
CTCCTCTCAACTCCAGCTGTGATTACTCCTAAGGAGTTAACTGGAAGTAAGGAGCTAAGCCTTTGAGGTGCCAAGTGCCTTCAGTAGGTGCCAATAGAAAGGGGCATGGAAGATCTTCTGATTTCATTAACATTACACCCCTTTGCTCTTCATTTAGGATCTCAGGATCTGGGACCTGGCTAGAAGGTCCTCCAATAGCAGGAAACTGGTGGGTCTGTCTGGTCTATGTAATGACAGGGCTTTCAGGGCTGAGCAGGAAACGGGGTGGGTGGGTTGTTTTTTGTTTTGGGGTTTTTTTTTTTGTTTTTCTTGCAAAAGATAAGGAAGCTGGAATTTACCAAAGCTCCTGCTTCCCCGCCCCCCTCAACCCCCCCCCCCCCAGCTTCTTGGCTGACTAAAGGGCTTGTTAAACATGCTGGAGGCAAATCCAGATAGGGGAGGAAAACAGCCATGAAAGGGACTCTGGGATCCATTCATTTCACATCAAATGCCCTGGTTCAGTGACAGCCAGGGTTGCCTAGAGAAGCTTTGAAGATCCCCCTCCCACCGCAAGCCTGGTCAGAAGGGGGGACCCACGAGGGGGGCATGGAATGATAGGGAGCTGGGCCAAAAACAGATGGGGAAGACTTCTGCCTCTGTTCCTTGGCTAGCGCTTTGGAGGTGGGGCCGGGCTGTGGTGGGCAATGGGGGGAAGGAAGGGCTTTCCAGACCCCCAGAACATGGGAAGGTCTGAATTCCTCTGCCCAGTGACTGGCTCAGAGTTCTACAGCCCCTGTGTCTGCACTGACTGCCCCCCTTCCTGGGTCAGAGGCCTGCCTTCTGTCTGCTGTTCTAAGCTCCTGCTCCTGTGGACAATGAGAGAAGTGGCGTACAAGTGGGGGGCTGGGCAGACTGTGGGCCTTATAAGGCCCCTCTGCTGTAAGAGCATCTTGGAGATGGCAGCAGGTTTCGAGGGGCACAGCCCCTGCAGTGCCCCTCCCTCCTGGTAGTTCCCTGAGTGTCTCCTGGCCTGAGGGAGACAGTCTGCTCCTCACCCTGGTCTCAGTGGGTGGATCTTGGCAGCATAGCATGCATCACAGAGCTGGACGCCTAGGACCAGAAGGGACCTGAGCCGCATCCCCATGATTTACAGGAGAGGACACTGAGGCCCAAAGATGTCAAGTGGGCATATGTGATCATACAAACAGCTAGTGGGAGGGGTGTGTTTGGGCAGGCCTGGGCTCTCTGGTCCCCAGTCCAGGGCCCTTCTAGCTGTACCATGTGACTTTCTGATGAGGTGCCCTGATGGGGATTCTGGGTGGAGTAAAGGTACCAAGGGAGATGTGGCCTGGCATACCCTGGCCCCCAGGCCATCAGAGCCAGCAAGGCCTCATAGGCACCAGGACCAGCCTGTCCATGACCAAGATTCCCCTCAACACCACAACCTCCCTGTCAGGGGTCGGTCATCCAGCCTCCTTCTGAAGACTGCCAGGGAGGTGGCAGTACAGACTGGGGTGGGCTCAGGGGAGGGGGGAGGGCATGAGACTTGTCCTCAGAGACCCTGGGTTCTCCTCATCCCAGCTCAATATGCAAAATGGGTCTGTAGTTAATGCCTGCCCTGCTTTCATTCAGGGCTGTTGTGAGTCAAGTCACACTTCAGGAGGCATTTAAGTGCCTACTATGGTCCAAGTACAGGGTTAAGCGCTTGGAATGCCAAACAAGGCAGAAGCCAATCTTTGCCTTTAAGGAGCCCACATTTTAATAGGCAAAATAACCCATGAAACAGGAGATATAATAGAGCCATGGGGGCATGTGTCCAAGATGTCTGCAAGGCATTCTGAGATGCCCAATAGGCAGTTAGAGAGGAGAGCCTGGGGGTCAAGAGATATGTCAGTACTGCATGAATAAATCTGAGAACCATCTGTGTAGATGGGAGCTGACGAGACCACCAAGGTAAATAGGGAGAAGAGGGCTCAGGACAGAGCCTGGAGGGATAGCTGCACTTGGTTGGCAAGCTCTGAAGAGAAGGGGTCAGACAGGTGGCAACAGAGCCAGGAGAGAGCTGTCTGAAAACCCAGAAATGATCAGGGGAGAGGGTGGGCAACAGTGTCCAAGGCTGCAGAGACTGAGAAAAGGCCACTGGCTTGGCAATTAAGAGGCCACTGATGCCTTTGGAGGTGGCTGTTCGAGTTGTCTAGAAGTCAGACTGCAGAGAGCTCAGAGGACTAGGAGAAGCCCCATGTATAGCTGCTCTTCTCCAGGAGTTTGGCCATTTGAGGGAGGAGAGATGCAGAGTGATAGAGCCAAGATGGCAGAAATGCCTCTGAACCATAAAGAACTGAGGAAGTGCCGTGGTCACCCTCCAGTGAGTCTGCCTGCAGCTGGCTCTGGGCTCCTCATCCAGCTGGACTGGGAGCTCCACAGCTAGAGAGATTTCTGCAAAGAATCAAGCCACTCCTGAAAACCCAAGGATGGCTTCTTTAGAGGACACCATATTTGTCTGCATCTTACCACTTCTCTGTAGAGCTGACTCCTGGTTTCTGTGCTGGAGTGCTAGAGGATTATTCCATCCCAGAGCTGATGGTGTATCTGTATGCATGTGTGTGTGTGTGTGTGTGTGTGTGTGTGTGTGTGTGTGTGTGTGTGTGTGTGTGTGTGTGAGAGAGAGAGAGAGAGAGAGAGAGAGAGAGAGAGAGAGAGAGAGAGAGAGAGAGAGAGAAAGACAGAGAAAGACAGAGAGAGGAAAGAGAGAGGAGAGAGACAGAGAGGGAGGAGAGAGAGGGAGAGAAAGAGAAAGAGGAGAGAGAGGGAGAAGGAGAGAGAGAGAGACAGAGACAGAGAGAGAGACAGAGAGAGAGGGAGGGGTGGTAAGGGAGGGAGGGAGGGAAGGAGATCTGATCTGATAATAGCTCAATTTAAAAGTCTTTGGTTTCTCTGGCATAAAAATGTTAATTGGGGTATCATCCTCGCTGCCAAACATGACAATTTGCTTTCAGACACCTAGGAATCTCTCTAGGGCTAGAAAGTATACCCAGGGGCGCCAAAATCTCTCTCTCTCTTTTTTAATCTCCGTTCTGACAGAGTGGAGGAATGCTAATGGACACATTTATTCTGATTTAAGATTATTTTTCCTTTTGAATTCATGTCAAGTTATCACTTCACATTAAGTCTTTAGATAACTGCCTGAGAACCACAGAATTTTACTGCTAGAGAGGACCACAGTGATAAACTAGTCTTGCTCCATCAATTTACAGAACAGGAAACTGAGGCTCGGAGAGGTTTGAGGAGGTGCCCAAAGACACCAAGCTAGTTATGGGCAGAACTGGGATTCAAATCCAGCTTTATTTTGTTCTAAATTCAAATTAAATGTCCCTGTTAAAGATATAACTTGAGGTTCTGGATTCCCCTCCCTCTCTCCTTCCCCTTCTCCTCCCTCCCCTCCCCTCTTCTCCACTCCCTTCCTCTCTCCTCCCCTTTCCTCTCCTCGTCCCAGACCTGTCATTTTACTGGCAGGTCAGTAACTCTTTGGTGACTGATAGTCTTACAAAGCTGTCTGTGGTCATTGAGGAAGGAGCCCAGGTGGCCCAGAGTGCGTGTGTCATTGGGAGAACTCGCACATGGACCTTACTGGTCCTGAAGACAGCCCAGCATCTCTCATATCACGCTCCCCACCCAGTAGCACCCCCTGGGCGCTGCCTAAGTGTCTCTTGACTTCTGATGGCTGGACCAGGACCCAGCTCGAGCCCTCGACTGAATTGTGCCCCCGCCAGCCCGCCAGCTTGGGTTTCCTGCTGTGGAGATCCGTGAGGGGATGTGTCCCTGGAGAATGGACTAGCTGGAGGTGACATTATCAACGGACACCGCCACTCCATGGAAACCCTAATAAGCTCTTTCCTGTGGGCTACTGGCGCTCTAATGATCACTCCGAGCTCCGGGCCAGATGTTTGCCATTCCCGGGCTCCATGGCTTTCGGAAAAGCTTTGGTGGCATCAGCAGGAAAAGAGGAAATGAGCTGGAAAGGGGGGGGGGAGCTACGTTAAAACAATAGTGGGAGGCGGCTGAGACTCGGATAAACAGTCCTCGCTGTTGTCCCAGCATCGCAGGGGACTTGGGTCGCACATTTTGTGATCTGACCGGACAAGGCCGGCAGTCTGGCGCTCACTACTGGCCTGCCCCAAAGCATCCGCTGATGGTCCAAGAAAGGTCGGCCACTGGGCGGCTGCTCCAAGCCGAGCCATTTTGAGAGAACCCTTCCGTTCTGGCTGCCTCAGCAAAGAGCGCGTCCCAGCTCTTAGGCTGGCCAGGTGCACGGCTCTGGGCAGTGGGAGCTCAGCACGCCCAGGACCCCACACGGGACCGCTCGGTCCCTGCCAGGTGGGCTTCTAGTCTGCCTGACATATTAAAATGCCAGGAGAAGATGGATGGCGGGCAGGCGGGCGGGCGGAATGGAGTCCAGGCCCTCCCGAGACTTCTAGTCCCAGCCTGCCCGGGGGTTGGATCGTGTGTCCGCCCTGGAGGTCGCTGTCTGAACCTAGCCCGGGCATGAGGAGGATGAATGAGAGAAAGAGAGAATCACTGTAGGCTGAGTTCGGGGTGAGAAGGGCAGAGCGCCAAACAAAGGGCTTTGGGGAGGAGAGCAGACCGACTGGCCCAAGGATTCCAGGATCACTGCACTTTGATTTCTCCAGTCCTGTTCTCTGGGTGCTGTCTGAAGATATCAGGGTGATGAGATGATCCCCAGGGATTGTGTCGTTCTCCCCACTAAGAAGTGCTGGATTTCTGGACTTCCGGCTATCCGATGGCATATTCAGGGTCTGCAAGGGTCAGGAAAGCAGGTTAAACGGGCTTGGGGCAGCCTGATTTTGAGGACACCAACTTGCCCTCTATGGAGCTTAGACAGTTCCGGCATTGCTAAAGGGACTGAGTTGTCAGAAAAGAGTCCATGAGATGTGGCAGGGGCAGAGCCTGGATCCCCACAGGGCTTCCCCTGTGTCTGTGTCTCTGTTTCCCAGTTGGAGAGGGTATTCCTGGAGAAAATTGTGTGCACTAAGTGCTATGCACAGTAGGAGGTCTTAGGATGCAGGGTGCCCTAAAGGGTTGGGGTAGCAGTGGTTCCATTGTCCTTTCCCTCCCCGCTCCCCAGCCTTTTGGGACTTTTGGCTCCTGCTTCATGATGTCCTGACCTCAGACAGGTCCTCTCCCCACACGTGTCTTATGATCAGCTCTTTAAACAACCACTTCTGAATTCCCACAAGGTCAGAGGTGACATGCCCTTGACCACCCCTCCAGTTCTCTCCTCTTTCCTTGGATGAGCTTGTACTAGCCAGCCAGGCACCCTTGAAGTCAGACTCCATAGGCTCCTAAGATGATAAATGTGGATAGTATCAAGTTCTAATTAAACTCGCTTTTGGATGTGGTCACTGGGGAGGCTTTGGGAAGCCACAGAAATGAGAATGCTGACCATCACTTCTCCGAGTAGAGGCAGGAGCTGCTGGGGAAATGTAGGGGGAAGGAACAGCAGCTCCTGGCCTCAATGTAGTTGCCTCTGGATGGGAGGACTTTAGCAACAGAAGGAGGTGCTGACTCTTCTGGAGCACAGGGAAAGGCGGCGCTCTCTGGGTCTGCAGGAGGCTTTCTATGGCAGTTCCCTCCTGGGAAAGTAGCTAGGGGACAGCTGTGGCATCTCGTGCCTCCCTGTCCTAACCTTCACATATATGATGGTGGCTTGGTGCCCATCCCAGAATCACTGGTCAATTCACCAGAGGGTGTGACTGTGATGACAAGAGAATTTAGATTCAGCCCCGTGTTGCATAAAATAACACTTTCTATGAAAGTGATCTATATTTGTAAATTCCAACAGTTCCTTCAGGCAGTGTTGGTAGAGATATTTTGGAGGTTTTTAAATGAGCTGAAGGATTAGTTAGTGGAACATTGGATTTCTAGAGACCCTCTATATTAGAGTCTGGCTCGATGGGCTTTGGAGTGAAAGAGAAGACAGTGGCTTTTGATCCTTGAGCACAGAGATGCAGTAAGGTCTGGGCAGTTGGCTGGAAGGTGACTTCCTGGTCTTTGGAGGGGGGGGACTCAGACTCCAGGCCATTCTTCCGTCTTTCACCCCACTTCTGCTGTCAGTTCATGATCAGGTCTTCCTGACTCCTAGCCCAACTCTTGAGCTGCCTGCCTCAGTTTCTTCATCATGAAATGGGGGCATTGGGCTCTATTCCTTGGGAGGTGACTTCCAGCCCTAGCCTGAGGCTCCTAAGATCTTTTCTGCCCCTTTCAATTCCCTGGCCCTCATTCTGTAAGTTGCTTGAGTCCCATCCTTCTGACTGTGGGTCTGATATGAGAAGTGCTCCTCTACTGAACTTTCACTAGACCTGATTGGTGTTAACCTGCTGATAAAGACTGGAGCCCCCAGGCCAGCCCAGAGCAGGGAAAGCTGAGGCAGTGTGATTCTGTGGAGAGGGTATGGGGTTTGCAGTTAGAAGATATGGGATTGATTCCCAGATCAGCCATGTAGGACCTTGGGTAAGTCATCTGTTAAAGAAGAGGCTTGTACAGCATGACTTCCAAGAACCCTCCCAGCTCTAAATCTAAGAGTCTATAAGCCCTCAGTCTGTCCCAAATTGGTCCTGGCCACTGATCAGGGCAGCCTAGACAGGCTCTGGTTTGTGCTGTAGCCCTGACTTCCCTCCCACCTCTTCAGTGTTCCCCTGAACCCTATCCCTGTTCCCCACTGAAGAAGAGAGCAGGGAGGCATGGGTTACTTCTGCAGATTCATTCAGCTCTTAATGCACATGGAAGGGGCCACTTGGTAAACAGTGTTGCTGTAACAAGGTAGTAATTGTATGCCTTCATCGTGGTGATGCCCTCTGCAATACTTTGGGAACTTTCCTGTCATCAGCAGGTTCGTGCCAGAAATGCTGGCCTGTCTTAATATTCCCCCAAGGAAAACCTGTGGAGGAGAATGATAAGCTGCAGACAACTCATCCGATGGGGTCCAGGGCTGAAGAGAAAGGAGCTTTTGGTTATTCAGCATTAATGGTAATCAAGGTCCCTCTATGGGTCTGGGCAATGAAGGGCTAAGCAGGGACTTCAGAAGGCTCAGGGTCCTGTCCCCTTTTTTTAAAGACAAAGAAGCTAAGGCCCAGGGAAGGGAAAGGACTTGCCTAAGGACACATAGGTAAAAAACACCAGTGGGGGATTTCAAATCTAGTGGTGTTCTTTCTCCCCAGAGCTCCATGCTCCTTGGCCCAAAGTGGGATTCATTCATTCTATTCATTCACAAAGACTTTTCTTGAAAGCTTCCATATATGGAGGGAAGGGTACAAAATTGCTGCAGCAGGAGAAGGTGAATTTATTTTACTGACAAAGATTCAAAATGACAAAAGGCAACAATCAACGAGCATTTAAAAGTTCCTACTCTGTGTCAGACAGCTAGGTGGCGCTGCAGCGGATAGAGTGCCGCCTCTGAACTCAGGAAGGCTCACCTTCCTTTGTTCAAATCTGATCTCAGACACTTCCTAGTTGTGTGACCCTGGGCAAGTCACTTTACCCTGTTTACTTCAGTTTCCTCATTTGTAAAATGAACCAGAGAGGGAAATGGCAAACTGCTCTGGTATCTCTGCCAAGAAAACTTCAAATGGTTTACCGAACAACAGCAACACAAACAGTCCCTTCCCCTAAGGGACTCGTATTCTAGCGTGGGGGAGCCACTTTGGTCCTGTCCCAAAATGACAAGCCTAGATCGACAGGGGCTTCAGCATCTGACCCCAGAGGCAAGTCAGTCCCTGGAGCTGGTTGAGTGGGGAGGTCACATAATTAGGTCTATGCTGGGGGCAGAAATGTGGATGGATTGGAGTTGGGAGAGCCGAGGCAGGGAGACTATTTAGACTATTTGGGATTGTTTGGGTGAGAGATAATGAATTCCTGCACTAAGGTGGTATGTATGGGAGGGGAGAGGAGCTAGAACATGTGGGAGGTGTTGAGAAGCAGAAATGTCCCAAAGGCAGCTGAGGGCACAAGGTGTTGTTGTTTTAAAATTGTTTCAGTCTTGTCTGATTCTTCATGACCTGACTTATTTGGGAGATGGAGAAACTGAGGCAAGCAGGGTTCAGTGACTTGTCCGGGGTCCCACAGCTGCAAGTGACTGAGGACAAATTTGAACTCACAAGGATGTCTTCCTGACTCCAAGCCCAGTGCTCTGTGCACTATGTGTGTGTGGGGAAGGTGGTGCTCAGCAAGAGGGTCTTCCTGAAGTGTCAGAGTCTGCTGAGAAAGGAACCAAGTTCAAGAACTACAGGGTTAGCAATCTGGAAAACTCTGCAGGCTCTCTGGTTGGAGGGTGGGGCAGAGGAGAATTAGTGCTGTTGTTTGTGCTGCTCTGAGTCTGAGATAAAGGCTAGCTGTCACTGGTTTGCACTGCTACCCCGAGTGCTCGCAGGGAGCTTCGGACTCTTTAACTCCCATCAGTGGAGACAGCTGTGAGCCACAATGAATAATTTTGGTTGAATGAGTGAATTGAATGAATCTTGCAGCAGAAACTCTATGTGGTCAAAACAAGCCAAAGAGAGATGTTTTGAGGGGAGTGAAGGGGAGTGGACTCTCCCAGGTTTGAGCCCTGGGTCAGTGAGCTCAGAGCCTAGAGACCTGGCCAGGAGTTAGAGGGGATTCTTCTGTATGTCCAGGAGGCCTTGGCATCCGAATGTGTTCTTTTATCCAGCCTTTTCAATGACGGCTTCTCAATTGTAAAGGAAAGTGGAAAAAACCCATCCCAGCCCGGTATGAGCTCAGCACTTCACATAATAAATTTGCCTGTTCCTGGCTTGCTTTTGTGGTGTTTGGTATCCATGGTGACGGGCTGCCTTCCTGTCTCCCTTTGCTTTAGAGAAGTTCAATACCAATTCGAAGAGACTCCATTTCTGACCTTAGTCCGTGCTCTTTCATAATGCCCATTGACCAGAATTAGCTCGGACCTCACTGCCCTGCTCAGACCCGCTCAAGAGGCGGCAATTCTGAGGGGGTATCCACACGGAAAGCCGCTGGCTAAGGGACTTGTGCTTGGGGGGGGGGCTTGGGAGCATGTGTGCTCCTTTTAAGACCTGTCCCCTGCTTTAATCTAGGCATGGCACAGAAGGGCATCAGCCTTGATGGGATGCTGGGGAAGACAAACATTATTGTTGGCTGTCTCCTATGTGCCAGGGAAGATGAGAGCAGTGAGCCCAGCTCTTAGGAAACCTGGGTGGAGACCTGCCTCGACTTCCCAAAGAGAACCTGAGAGCGGCCAAAGGGAGGGAGCTGGAGCAATGACAAGGTGGCCTGTGGACCCCTGGCACACAGCAGGAAAATGAAATGCCTTGGTTTAGCCTTCAGGAAGCCCCTCAGAAATCACCACCTGAACTTCAAGGTTTTGAAAACTGTCCCCCCATTCCCTTGGGATCAGCCCTAATCAACAGGAAAGCATTTATTGCACACTTTTTCTAGGTGCCAAACTCAGTGCCCTGGAGATGGAGAGAAAAGGCAAAAAATCAGTCCTATCCCCTGGGAGCTCCCCCTGCCCCGCCCTTCAGCTCTCCTGTTGGGAGGGAACAACTCCTGCCCAAATCTGCACCTGTTGTCTCCCAAATGGATTTTAAGCTCCCAGAGGGCAGGGACCAGCTTTGCTTTTGTGTTTGTAAAAGCACGTGGGGCTTAAGAAAGGGTTTCTGATTGGTGCATATGAGTATATTATATGTATATACACACACATACATACATGTATATATCTATAATTTCACGGGTGTATGCGCAGTTATCCCTTTCACGTCATGACTTGCCCTGTGGCAGTTTCGATACATCCCAGGTTGGCAGAAGCAGTTAAATGGGAACTTGGGGGCAGTTTTGTGGAAGCTGTAGATGACATAGGGCCTGTGACCAAATCCTTAACCCAGATTTGACAAGAAGGTTCTGTAAACACCCCATAAAAGACAAAGAGAAAATGCAGACTTCTCTCGTACCAAGGGAGAGCCAAAAAATATACATGGATTTCCCAGACTGAGGGGGCTGCCAAGCCCCTCACTCCTGTGATGTGGAGGGATAACTGTGTACTCATATCCACATATATGTACATATACATACACGGGTGCACACACACAGTGAGTGCAAGGCTGTTTGGGGGAGGGGGATCAGGGAAGACCCAGAAGGAAGCTGGGGATGCTGAGAACTGGAGCTGAAGAGGGTGTGCACTCCAGGCGGGAGGCACAGCCTGTGCAAAGGTTGAGAGAGGGGAGAGGTGGAATGTTCCAAAGACTCTGGCCTGGATAGTAGAGCACGTATAGGGAAGTGAGGTGTAAGAAGGTCTTTAAGTACAGTTGAGCCTGCAGGTAATAGGGAGCCAGGGAAGCTTATTGAGCAGGAAAGTCATGCAGATGATGCCCATCTCAGACTCCTACCAGACGTGTGACCCTGGGCAAGTTCCTTCATCTGTAAGACAGGGATAATGACAGTTCCTTCTAGGGTCATTTTGAGGATCCATGGAGGGAATATTTGTAAGGTGCTTTGCAGACCTTCAAGTGATATGCAGATACACGTTCCTCATCCTCTCCCCACCCTCCTCCCATGACCTCCATGGCCAGGCCCTGGATTTCCAAGGCCAAACAAGCAGAATGCAAGCTGCAGGAGGTGTAGCCAAGCTGGTGGTGCTCACAGTTCACCAGGAGGCCTGGGGATGACCGCTGGCCAGCTCCAAGGTGGCTTGTTTCCTGAGAGGGGGCTGAAGGATGCGGTTTTCCCGGTCTGTTCTTGCTGGGATCCTAGAGCACAGTTGTTGCCTGCCTGCCTCAGGGAAGAGAGAGCCCCTAAGGCCTTGAATCTATTGAAAGACAGAGGTGATGGGGTTGACTCCTCTGCATAGGAGCATGGCTAAAAGCTTTGCCTTGGAACCAGCAGGCCAGTCTCCCAGGCCCCAAGGAAGCCTTCTGTCCTGGACAGCAGTGACTGTGGTCAGCTTGAGGTTTTCCTAGATTGAGCTGCTCCGGTTTCAATTGCCATGACCCGTGGGTCTGGTTGTGGCCCTCCCTTCCCAGCTCCAGATGGAGACAGACTGTAGCTTTGGCGGAGCTGTGGAAGTCCCATCCTTGAAGGAGGAGGTGTCCCACTGAGCTGGAAGTGGGATGGTGTGTGGCCACACACGTGGCTCGGCATCAAGGCCTCCTTGTGGCTTTGGTCCTTCCCTTACAGATGAAGGGGCCCAAGCTTGGCCCAAAGTGTTAGTGGAGGAGGGCAGCTCAGGGTGGTGCCTGAGGGCCTCTCACCACCCAAGTACCAATGGGACTCATCCAAGAGCAGACTTGTCTAGAAGGTGGTTCAGAGCAGGGCCTGGGACTGGGCTACGGCAGCTCTGCTTTCAAGGAATATTGTGGTGGAAACTAAAGTGGAACAGCCCTGCTGCTGAGTCTATCGGCAGAACCAGCTGTGGAGGCCCAAGGCACCACTGTCCGCTTAGTAGGAGCAGGCTGGGCTTGAGTCTAGGAGGTCTGCATTCAAATCTCATCTGGAACACTTAGTAGCTGTGCAGTCCTGGGCGAGTCAAGGGCCTGCTTCAAGCTCATCCTTAGACTGGATTAAGAGGGCTGGCAGTGCCGCCTCCCAGGGCCATCGGGAGGCCCAGATGAGGTGATTGTGCACTTCTCATAGATTGACAAGTGCTAAATGCATGGCAGCCTCCTCCTCTTCTTCCCCTCCCTCCTCTCCTTCCTCCTCCTCCCTCCTCTTCCTCTCCCCCTCCTCCCCCTCTCCTTCCTTCTCCTCCCTCCTCCTCCTCTCCCCCTCCTCCCCCTCTCCTTCCTCCTC
>JAQQSW010015807.1:0-11808 GCA_028646575.1 Pseudocheirus occidentalis | reverse complement strand
AAGAGAGAAAGAAAGAAAGAAAGAAAGAAAGAAAGAAAGAAAGAAAGAAAGAAAGAAAGAAAGAAAGAAAGAAAGAAAGAAAGAAGGGAAGGAAGGAAGGAAGAGAGAAAGAGAAAGAAAGAGAGAAAGAGAGAAAGAAAGAAAGAAAGGAAGGAAGGAAGGAAGGAAGAGAGAAAGAAACAAAGAAACAAAGAAACAAAGAAAGAAAAAGAAAGAAAGAAAGAAAGTTCACTCCCTTCTCTACATGACAGCCTTTCAAATGCTTGAAGACACTCCCATGTTCCCTGGAATCTTCTCTTCTCCAGGTGACACATGCCCGATTCCTTCAACGGATCTCCTATGACATGGACACAAGGCCTTTGCCATCTTGGTTACCTTCCTCTGAACACTTGAGAGTTTATCCCTGACTTTCTTCAACCCAGAACAAACTGCCATACTCCAGATGAAGCCTGATGAAGGTAAAGTACGATGGGACTATAACCTCCTTATTCCTGGAATCTCTGTCCCTCTTTATGCAGCCCAGGATCATGAGCTTTTTGGTATGCCATATCACACTGCTGACACCTGTCAAGCTTGTGGCCCACTAAAGCCCCCACTTCTTTTACAGAACAGCTGCTCCCAGACGTCTCTCATCATATGCTTGTGAAATTGATTTTGCTTATCCCAAAGTAAGACTTTATATTTTCTATTATTGCATTTTATATTATTAGGTTCAGTCAAATATGCTAGCCAATAAAGGTCCTTTTGGGTCCTGACTCTATAATTTTCATGTTTCAGACACAAAGCATCTATGTATGTGTGTCCATGTGCATGTGAGTGTGTGTGTAGGGGATGATCTTTTCTCCCATGTAACATTCCCTAAGGATAAGCTATCTCTCATCTGCCCCTATTAATTTTTGTCCCTTCTACTCTTTCTGGGGTCTCATTAGCATAGTTTAGGGGGGATAGAAAAGGGAGCATGAAAGGTTCTGTTAAAGAAAGGTGTGATAGGTCCTATAATCAGTGATAGGAATGGGGGATGCAAAGTCCCTAGTTTTGTTCTGGAATCAGGGTCCTCATCAGATTTCTGACTGGTGTGAATAGCAACAGCAGCTCAGGGAACAACCTTTTCCAGAGCAAATTCAGGGAAAAGAACATCTCTCCCTTGTAGACAGCTAGGGTTCTTTCTGGTGTGAGTCACATAACAGATAGTAGGATGAATACTGTACTGGTAGAATTTGAGATGAAGTCACCATTGAAAGGCATAGAAGAAAGAGTGAGCTTTCAAGAGGGACCTCAAGAAAGGGTAGGCTCTTAAGACACATGGTGGGGGTAGGATTAGGGGAGGCTGGGAATCATGGCTTATCTAGAAGCTGGGATATGACGGAAACTGAGAAGAGAGTCAGTGTAGCGTAGAGAAAAGAGCATCAGAGTAAACTTAGAAGGTTCATGGTCAATGAAAACTATATGAATGCAATTACAAAATATACAACTAAAGACAAAGCTAAATAATTGGAGAGATATTAATTGTTCATGGGCAGGCTGAGCCAATATAATAAAAATCACAATATTATCCAAATTTGTTTACTTATTCCATGCCACATCAATCCAACTACTAAAGAATTACTTCAGAGCTAGAAAAAATAATAACAAAATTCATCTGGAGGAATAAAAGGTCAAGAATATCAGGGGAATTAGTGGGAAAATGGGAAGAAAGGGGGACTAGCAGCACCAGATTTCAAATTATACTACAAAGCCATCATCATCAAAACAATTTGGTGGTCAATGGAAAGATTAAGCCCACAATACATAGAGTCAAATAAATATAGGAGACTGATGCTTGATAAACCCAAAGATCCCATTTGTTGGGGGTAATAACTCACTATTTGACAAAAACTGTTCGAAAATCTGGAAAGCAGACTGGCAGAAACTAGGTACACAACACCTCACACCATATATCAAGAGAAGCTCCAAATGAACATGTGATTTAGACATAGACAGTGACATCATAAATAAATTAGATGAGCATGGAAGAAATTGCCTGCCACATCTATGGATAGGACAAGAGTTCATAAGCAAACAAAAGACAGGGAGGTTCACAGGAGGTAAAATGGGGTGTTTTGATTACATAAAATTAAAAAGCTTTCACACAAACAAAACCAAGGCAGTTATAATTATGTTTGTACATAAATGTTTATAGCAAATTTCTCTGACAAAGGTTTCATTTCTAAGACATATAGGGAACCAACTCAAATCTAGAAGAATAAGAGGACTTTTCTAATTGATAAATCATCAAAGAATATAAATAGGCAGCGTTTAGAGGAAGAAATCCAAGTTATCAATAGCCATATGAAAAAATGCTCTAAATCAGTGGTTCTCAACCTTCCTAATGCCGCAACTTTTTAATACTTGTATGTGGGCGTATCTGCATGTGGATAGAGGAGAAGTGTTTCAGTTCCTAAGACCATTGGTCTTAGGTTTTTTCCAATATGTTTTCCAATGGTCTTAGGTGACCCCTGTGACCCCTGTGAAAGGGTTGTTCAACCCCCAAAGGGGTCTCCACCCATAGGTTGAGAACCGCTGCTCTAAATTATTCATAATTAGAGGAGATACAAATTAAAACAATGCCAAGGTGCCACCTCACACCCATCATTTTGACAGAGGTGACAAAAAAAGGAAAATGACCAGTGCTGGAGGGGCTGTGGAAAAACAGGTATCCTAATGCACTGTTGGTAAAACTGAACTGATATGGCCATTCTGGAAACTAATGTGGAACCATTCACAGAAAGCTGTTATTCTGTACATAACCTTCAACTCATCTAAACTTCTGCTACATCTATACACCGAGCAGATCAACAAAAGAGGAAAAGGACCCATATGTACAAAAATATTGATAGCAGCTCTTTTTGCCCTGGCAAAGAATTGGAAACTGAAGGGATCAATGAATTGGAGAATGACTGAACAAGTTATGATATGAGTATAATATAACGGCTTTGTGCTGTAAGAAACAATGAAGAGTATGGTTTTAGGGAAAAAAACTGGGCATATGAACTGAAGAAAGTGAAGTGAACAGAGAACTAGGAAAACAATTTATACAATAACAACAATACTGTAAAAACAAACAACTTTGAAAGACTTAGGAACTCTGATCAACGTAGTGACCAACTAGGACTCATGAGGAAATGTGCTTGGGCAAGTCACTGCAAAGTGGAATGGTCTAAATCAGCGGTTCTCAACCAGTGGGTGGCGACCCCTCTGGGGGTCGAACGACCCTTTCACAGGTGTCAGAGAGGTTGCCTAAGACCATCGGAAAACACTGCTCCTCTAGGGATACTGCTCCTCTAGGGATACCACGCCTCTAGAGACACTGCTCCTCTATCTGTCTCCAGGCGAGTCCACCCACATGCAGATATGCCCACATATGAGTATTAAAGGGTTGCCACATTAGGAAGGTTGAGAACCACTGCTCTAAATGCTGTAGTCTTGTTCAGAGGAGATGGCCAAAGGGCATAGTCAAAGAGACGTTCTTCAGTCTGTGTATTGGGGAGTGGAGAGGTGGCAAGTGTGTGGCTTTAGCTGAAGAATGTAAAGGATTTGAATGAGATAAGTGGAAAGGAGAATATGCATTGCTGGAGGATTCAAACCATGGATGAAGGTGGACAAGTTGGACTATTAAGGGCCTGGCACATAGTAGGCATTTCAATGATTATTGATTGGTTGACTGATTGACGTTGTATGGAGGCATAATAAGGGGACTAATCTGAGTAAGGCAGAAAATAGGAAGCAGTTAGTGTTACCAGATTATGGAGGGGCCTCAAATGTTAGCTTGAATTTGAGGTGTAAGGCAACGGGGAGTTATTATACGTATCTGAGTAGGGGGTGTGATTTATAATGACTTTGAAGTGTGATTTACAATGACTGGCTATGATAGGGGATAGGCCAGCAAGGAGGCTGTTACAATGATCCAGGAGGGGGTGACAAAGCCCTTAAATAGGGCCAGGCTTATCCCAAATTGAGTGGAGAGTCAACAGTTCATGGAGAAATAACATTCCCTTAACATTTATACAGTACTATAAAAGTTCTTTCCTACCTCATGTCTTCAGGCAAGTCTATGAAGGGGGTGAGATGGTTCTTATCATATCCACTTAACAGATAAAGAAATTGAGGCCCAGAGAGAGGAAGAAAAATAGAATCCCAGAACGTGGAATATTAGAATATGGAAGACCAGAACTGGAAGGGACCATCAGAGATCTTACCTCCTTATTAGGAAGCTAAGGTGCAAAGAGGTGATGTACCTACCATTACATAACTAGCAAGTATTAAAGATGGGTTTAGAATTCAGGTTCCATGACTCCCCTTCCAGGGCTCTTTCTATACTACTCCAAAAAAATTGTGTCTTGTCTCATCCAAGTCTAGGGCTATGAATATCTCTATTATGTTATCATTATTATTATTATAATATTTATATTATGTATGAGACTTATTTATGTTGCTGGCCTCCTACCCCTACACCCCACCACAATCGCACTACCACATCCTCACCACTATGGGTCATTAAGGACCTAAGAACTTCAGGGTACTATTCCATGGTAGACATGCAATCAACATTAGCTGAAGAAATGGATGGATGGATGGATGGATGGATGGATGGATGGATGGATGGATGAAACCTGCTAGGATGGGGTATTTTATTTAACAACAACCAAATCAGGGATATGCGGGGGGGGGGGGGTGAAAGGTCTTCTTGGAGGAAAAAAAGACTAGAAGAATTGAGGTCTTCTCTGTGAAGTCCCAAAAGGACTCTGAGAAGAATCTCTTCATCAAAAGTTCTCTGGAAAGTGATAAGTGTTGTGGAGTGCATCTGCTGGGTACTTACTGTAGAGAAGTCATGGTTGGTCACCCTTCCAAACCTTCCATCCCAGCCTTCTTCTTTCCAACACACGTTCCTGTTTCCAGGAATAATGCTATACATTTATAAAGTGCTTTAAGGTTGTAATCGGTCTTCAGGTCCATTTTCTGATTTACTTAAGAGTTATAGAATAGAAGAGGTGGGAGGGAACTTAGAACAGAATGTCAGAACTGTGAAGAACCTTAGAACAGAGAGTGCCATAGCTGGAGGAAATTTAGAACAGAGAATGTTCCTGGATAGGACTCTAAGAAAATGTCAGATCTAGATAGAAGTGACCTTGGATCACAAAATGTCAGAGCAGGAAGAAACTCTTAGAAGAAAGTGTACTGGAGTTTGAGGAGGCCTTAGTACTTATGTGTCAGAACTCAGAGGGCCCTTAGAACATAGAACATAGAATGTCAGAGCTGGGAGGGCACTAAAAACAGAGAGTATCAGAGCTCAAAAGGGCATTAGAAGACAGAGTGCTGGAGTTAGAAGATAACTTAACTATCCCTTAATCCAATCAAGCAACTCATTTTCCAGATGTGTCCCAAGGAGAGGAGGGGCCTTGCCCAAGAGTTCTAGCAACCCAGTAAGGCAGGCAATGCAAGTTGTATTGTCCCTGTTTGGTCCAATAAACTGAGACTCAGAGAGTTGGAGCCACCTGCTCAACATCATCTGGCTGGTAAGTTCAAGGGTGTCATTCAAACCCAAATCTTTTCACCCTAAATCTAGATCTCTTTTCACAACACTGGGGGTCTCAAGAGTTCCAATCAAGGCTGTCCTTGAAGATATAAGAAGCAGCAAGAAGCAGAATTGAGTAACTGTAAATAAGGGAAGGAGGAAGAATCTATTTTTTGTTAGTGATTGGTAGAAAGGGCTCTGTATACATGAGCCTCAGGTCTGTTGTTAACAAGGGGGGCAGGGACCAGGAGAGCTTCCATTTTCTCTCCCTTCAGTCATCACCTACTACAATCCCCAAATCACAGAGTCCCATGACCTTTCTTTGCCACCCCCCAGAGAGGGCTTTTGTCTGAGGTGAGTAGTTCCATCCAAATCCCTCCTTTGATTCAGACTCAGGGTCCAGTGACCCGGAGGATCTTTGGACTAGGAGGATGATTCACAGACATCACAGACCCCTAGCCTGACTCAGCTCCAGTTCCAGGTTCTGCCAACCCTCCTAACCCTCTGGGGCCGGGCTGGACTTGGGGAAAAATAATGAGATTTCCTATCCAGGATTCCTGGAGATTTAGTGCTGTTATGATAACCTCAGCCTTTCCTGGGGTTAGGCAACATGAGGAATCATGGAAACAAGCAGAGCACCCAGAGTTACAAAGGATTCCAGCCTAGGTCTAGGCTGGAATCCCCTCCACCATAGCTTTGGACACATGGTCATCTGGCCTTGGCTTGGGCAAGCTTCCAGGGACATCGGGAGGCAGCCCATCCCACTGGGGAATGGATCTGGTTGTCAGCAAATTTTTCCTTATATGGACCTGAAAACTGGTACTCACCATTGCTCTGGTACTCACCACTTTTTTTGTTGTGCCCTCTAGGGTCCAACAGAACAATTCAAGTCTGATAGACAAGCATTATTGAGTGTTTACTATATGCCAAGCACTATGCTAAGGCCTGGGGATACAAAGAAAGGCAAAAAGCAGCCCCTGCACTCAAGGAGCTTACAGTCTAATGGGGGAAGACAATGCGAATGAAGAACGGGTGGACGAAGCAGGCATCTGTTCAGTACTTACCATGCGCCAAGCCCTATTCACAAATAGTAAAGACCCTACTGTTGAAGTCTAATAACCATGTCCAAACACTCACACACAAACCAAATACATACAGGAGATAACAGGAGATGCTATCAAAGAGAGAGAACCTCTCAAATCCAATGACCTCAACAGTTCCCTAAATATGTGTAGATTATCAATAGTGCCCCTATCCTCCTCATCAGTTCTCTTCTTCTCCCTTGTTCACAGTAGAATAACATTTCTAGTTCCCCTCATCTCATCATCCTGGCTACCCTTCTCTGGTTATGTTCCAGTTTTCAATGTCTCTCCTAAAATATGGTGCCTAGAACTGAACACAGTATTGAGGTTGCTGCCCTCTGGCCAGCAGGTTAATCACTTCCCTTGTTCTGAATACTGCTATTAATCCAGTCTCAAATCGAATGACCTGCTTTTAACGTGCTAATCTACACATATATGTGTGTGTGAGTGTGTATATGTGTGGATGTCTGTATATGTCTGTGTGTTCTCTCTGGGGAAATCAGAATGAAAATGGAAGTTTTGCTTTTAAGGTATCTCCGTGGGAGCTCTGTGCTTTTGTGGCTGCTGCTCTGTGACGTTTGATCATTATATACTGTAGACTGTCAGAGGACTTAGAGTATCTCCCTTCCCCTCGTAGGGACAGGTGTTGGGGGACTGCCACCCACTGAGGTTGAGTCAAGAGTACATTTGGTACTGCTCACCCCAAGCAATGTTTCCTGCTGCTTATTCCAGATGTCAAAATTATTAGTTATGACTCTGGTGTGTGTGAGAGGGTGAAGGGAGGTTTTCTTGGTTTGGTTTTGTTTTGGTTTTGGTCTTTAGGAATGTCTAGAGATATTGGAGGTTTTTAAAGAGGCCTCAGCTCATTGTCCTGGTCCTAGAGGCTGATGTTTGTCCTTTGTTTTCAAAGAAGACCAACTATAGACCAACTACATTGGATTTAAGTGAGGCAGTGGCACAAGGTGGTCAACCTCACCCTCTTTTCCAGGGTCATACAAGGCCAGTGACAAGACACAAGTCAGAATGACTGGTGATGACCCAGGATGCAGTGGATGACCTCAACATCTTTGATGCCTGACCAAGTTCTAAGCATTCCACAGAGTTTGCTTCAGCTGCCTTCATGGCCTTTGGAATAAATTGTTCTCATCCACTGATCCAATGGTGAAAGTCTTCACACACTTGGGGTAGATGTCCACCTAACTCACTGATAGGTTACCCTCAGCCTGGTTTAGCCCTTCTAAGGAGGTGGTTTTACCAAGGTGTGACCTCTGGGCATGATACAAGTGAGAGATGGGTGACAGGTGGCCACCAAAGATGTATGAGCAGCCTTGAAAGGGCTCAGCCACGCCTCACGTCAGAAGTGCTAGTTGTCCTTGAACACCCCATACACTCCCACTTTAGCAGAAAGAGGCAGGAAGAATACTGTAGCACAGAGGCCTCAGTTTACCTTTCTGCCAAATGGGTATGATAACATTTCTACTTCCTGCCACACATGGCTGTTAGGAGGGAAACACTTGGTAAATCTTAGAGGAAAGAGAAATGACATCTATGGGTTATTCTTTTCCTCTCCCCACAGCCCTTAGGACTGCAGAGCTGGGACATCTGCAGTCCTGAGCATTCAGTCCTCTCTCCTGAAAGGAGGCAGGCCCCCCTTGGCTTCTGCCTCCATCTGCTTGGCCTCTCTCCTGCCCACCTTCTGCCCATTCATTCCTTGAAGTTCACCCCTCGCATGGTGGCAGCCTCAGTGAGTGACCTGAGCTGGGATTTATGAGACTGGCCCTCTAGGAGGGGGACGGGGGATAAATCATGGAATATTTAGGAAAGTGATCCACATTTGTTACCCTTAATACTATGTTTAACGTGTCCAAGAGGGGCTCATAAATCAGGGGCAGCTCAGCCCTCCCAGGCTTCTGGGGGCATGGGGGAGGGGAGGAGGGAAGCCCAGATCCAGGTTTGGAAGTTAGGAGACGTTTCCCTCCTTTTAATTCAGGCTGAGAATCAGGAGGATGGCTTTCTGACTCTGGGCAACGGCGAGATGGGGCTTCATATGTGCCGTGCCCATCTCCCTCATGCAGAGTCTGTGTGTTGTTGGTGTGCCCTTCTCCCCCACCCCAGGTAGCTGTTTGGATGGGTGGGATTGCCTGCTTCTATATGTCTACATGTGGTTCAAGTAAGTGTATGTGTAGAGCTCATATTTAGGCACATGTTGGATCATGCATACAAAGGATCACATAGAGTTGAGCCAGAAGGGTCTGTAGAACATGGAAGGTTAAAACATAGAATGTCAGAGCTGGGAGGGCCCTTAGAACACAGGATGTCAGAGCTAGAAGGGCCCTTAGAACACAGGATGTCAGAGCTGGGAGGGCCCTTAGAAAACAGGATGTCACAGTTAGGAGGGCCCTGAGAACACAGGATATCAGAGCTGGGAGGGCCCTTAAAACAGAGAACTTCAGAAAATAGTTTATTATAACTTTAAAAAAGACTTCAAAGATCATCTAGTACAGCTCCCTCATTTTATAGTGGAGGAAACAGCCCAGAGTGGGGAGTTCAAATCCTGACTGCTGCTTCCTCTGAGCCCTTTGGGTCTCAATTTCTTCATGTATAAAATAAGAGGCCTTTTGGAGTGAGGTGATGGCTGATCTCTAAGGTCCCTCCCAGGTCTGCTTCTGTAATCTTCTCATTACACATGACTTGCCCAAGGTGACACAGTAAATTAGTGACAAAGCTCGGATGAGATCCCGACTGCCCTGACCCAGAGGCCAGCGTCCTTTCCATCACACCAGTCTGAATAAACATTGACTGAATAAGGGCTGTTGTTTGGAAAATGATCTTTCTTGATTCATTGTGGGTTTCTTTTCTGTGTACTGTCCCTGCTGTGGCAGGTAAGTGCCCCCAGGGCAGGGGGGCCAGATAAAAGCTCTGGGTATAGGTCAGGATGTGGTTAGCATACCAGGGGCACTTCCCAAATAAATGCTCAAAACAAAAACTGGATAGAAGGGACCGTACCACCTCGTTATACACAGGAGGATCCTGAAACCCAGAGGGCTAAGTGTCTTGTCCAAGGTCACACAGCAAATTTATGGAAGAAATGAACATAGAAATCCCAACCCATGTTTCTTTTCTACTAACTCTGTATGATGCATGTAAATATGACATATAATATGTCTAGAAGTGTTAGTGTACGTGCATATGGGGGGCACAGGAGGCAGAGTTCCCTGTTTGGGGTGTCTGTGTGAAAAACACTATTTGGGTAGATGCCTCCTTGGCTCCAAGGACACCCCCCTGGGGGCTTCTTTGTAACTTTTTTTAATGTTATATATTTTTTTGGAGGGCAATTGGGGTTAAGTGACTTGCCCAAGGTCACACGGCTAGTTTTTTGGGGGGGGTAGATTGTCTGAGGTCAGATTTGAACTCAGGTCCTTCTGACTCCAAGGCCGGTGCTCTATTGACTACGCCACCTAGCCACCCCCTTCTTTGTAACTTTATCCTGTTTGAATCCTGAACCCATATGGAGAGCAGAATTCTCTCTTGTGGGCAAGAACCATATTTTTGTCTTTGTATGTCCAGCACCTAGCACAGTGCTCAACACACAGTGTCCAACATTGATGATGATGATGATCTCCAGGCTGTTGTTCACCTCACAGAAAGCACATGCCAGCTGAATTTTTCAGAACACACAATCTCAGAGCTGGGGAGCACCTCAGACACCACTGAATCCACCCCAGGGAGCATCTCTATAGTCATTGCTGACCGCTTCAGTTTGAAAGCCTCCAGAGATGGTGAGCTCATTATATTCTAAAATTGCCCGCTGAATTTGGGACAGCTCTCATTGCTTGGAAGTTTTTCCCTATTGTAACCCAAGATATACCTTTCTACCCTGAGTTCTGCTAATTCTATCCTCTGAGATCAAGAAGAATAAGTCTAGTACCTTTTATACATGACCAGCTTTCAAGTATTTGAGGGCAACTCACATACTCTTCTATGATGTTACTCCTCCACACTCAAAAATCTTCAATGGCTCCCCATTGCCTCAGTATGGTAGTCAAGGACCTCCGTAACCAGAGATCATCCTGCCTTTCTTGCTGGAGAGATAGGTGATAGATAGATAGATAGATAGATAGATAGATAGATAGATAGATAGATAGATGGATGGATGGATGGATGAATAAGTAGATAGATAGAGCATTTATTGTATTTTAACATGCCAGGCACTGTGCTCAGCACTTGGTATACAAATACAAGTAACCAAGACAGTTTCTGCCCTCAAGGAATTTCCGTTCCAATGGGAAAAAACAAAAATGAAGATGGGAAACTGGGTAGTGGAAGCAGGATGACTGGAAAGTGGCATGGAGGACTGGTTATGAGCAAGATAAGGTAGAAGTTCACATAGCGGAGCCTGGTATCCCAGAGTTCCAGTGTCAGGGTGTGGAGGGTGTATAGTGAGGGGAAGGACTCTATATTCTAGGAAACAGGATGATTCTGCATCTCCCTCACATATCCCTCACTTTCATGATTCCACACATTTGCTTATGCTGTCTCTTATATCTGGAACAGCCTCTCTTCTTTCTTCCATATCTATATCTATTCAAGTCATTGCTCATCCTTCAAGCCCCAGCTTAGATGTCACCTCCTCCAAGAAGTCCTTCCTCATCTCACTAGGAGGAAATGATTTTTCCCTTCTAACTTAACAGTTTGTTTTTACCTCTTTTAGGCACTTTTATTCTATAGCTATTTATACATATGATATTTTTCTCTCCACCGCCCCCCCCCCCGCCCAGTCTGTCCCCTATGAGGTCAGGGACCATGTCTTAATCATATTTGTATGCCCTGCTGTACCCACCAAAAGGTCTTGCAGAAAACAGGTGTTTAATAAAGGATTATTGAATGAACTTGAACTGAATTGAGTTCAATTTAATTCAATAAGCATTTATTAAGCACCAATTGTGTGCCAGGTGTTGGGGATAGGAGACAAAAAATGAAACAGTCCCTACCCTTAAGGAGTTCACCTTCAAATGGAGAAAATGTCATGTACATGTATAAGTACATTGAAATTTATACAGAGCCACTTCAGGGTAGATGGGGAGAGCCATCACAACTTGGGAGATTTCCAAGTTTCCAAAGAAGGTGACATTTGAGAGGAAAAAGTGCCCAGGTAGAACATTCCAGGTAGGGGCA
>JAQQSW010015806.1:0-11808 GCA_028646575.1 Pseudocheirus occidentalis | reverse complement strand
GAGGACATAGGAGAGAGCAGATTGGGGGAGGGGCTTCACAGTGGGATCACTGTTTTGGGATTGTGGGTAGGGGAAAGATGGGAAGAAAATTTGTAACTCAAAATCTTGTGGAAATAAATGATGTAAACAAGAAAATAAAATAATTTAAAAAATAAAGTAGCTATCAAAAGGAAAAATAGAGATAACAACTTCTTGGAATAAAGAGAAGATAGTGTTACTGTAAAAATATCCTGGAGGAGGGTCTTACTGATGTTTTAAAAGGTCCTGAGACTATTCAGATGATTTGTGTTGTTTTCTTAGACCTTGTTGTTGGGTCTATCTTGACTTCAGAGGCAGAAAGTGAATTGATCAGGATGCTGGCAATGTGGATGAATATTATTGTGGCTTTGTCAAGGTTTTTCTTACCAAGAACAGAAACTGTGAAGGACTTGAGGTGGACTGGACACTGTGAGCTTCAATTTGGAACAAGAACTACACAAGGAGTTGGACCAAGGATCTGAGATCTGTCTGCCTTTGAACTCAGGTCACAATTGGGTAGATTCAAGTGGGAGCTGCGACCATGGAAGAGGAACCATGGAAACTGAGAGACTGCCTTAAGTCTCTTTGGGAAGATTAGATCTTAAGACCTCTCCTTGAGTACTTATGGCAAACTGAGATCATTCTTTACTGTGGCTTAGGGGTAGAGAACTGTGTAATCTGTATTTTCTACCTTTTCAGGACTATTGAATTAAGGATGATTGGAAACTAATCTCAAATTAAGAAGAAAGAAGACTTTTTGACTGAGAGAATAAGACAATGTGACCTAGGGCTGGAGAATTTTGACCTTTGTACTATGTGTCTATTAAGGAGACTCGCCTCCTTAAGGATGATTGAGAAAAGGATTGTGCTGAGTGATTATTTATTATTGAATGATTATACTTTGTGTCCCTTAAGGATAATTGATTTATGTATTTACTAAATGGTTGTACTTTGTTTAAAGCTATGTGACCATTTTGGTGAAAACTATGTGGACATTTTAGTGATAAGTTGTTAAGTTATAACATTGTGAATGCTGTATTTTTGGTTTCTGTGAATGTTTTGCTTTAATTTATTGCTGAATAAATAGAAAGTTTACTATACTATATAATAAGAGCCCTGAAGCTATTCACAGCAGCAGTCCTCTGGAAAGATGCTCATGCTTGGCTTTACAGCAAGCTAAAGGCAAGCTAAAATGCAGTTACTAACCTCAAGAAAAGAAAGAAGTAGAATTGTCTCAGGGTGAAATGGGAAGCTGCTTTGGGGGGATGGGCTAATTGTTTATTTTCTTCCTGATGAATTGTCCTGTTACATGCATGCTTGTATACAAAAGATGTAAATCCAGATTGGCTGAGAGAATAATGTCTACAATTAATCAGTTACTAGCTTTGGAGTCAATTATGTGTGTTTGAGTGGTGGGGTGAGAGACTTCCTAAATATGCAAGTATGCCATTGGTGTAAATTATCTGAGATGGAATATACTGTCATTGGGTTATACTGGTACAATAGTTTAGCAAATGCTAAAAAGGAACTGCACTAAGGAAGACTTAGGTCAAGAGAGGTAAAGTGTGGACTTTTGGGTGGTAAACAGAACTTTCAAAACCCTGGATTTGTAGGGGATGGTGGATTCCATCAAGCATCTTGTCTTCCAGTGTTTGCAACTATAGAGTATAATTAGAGCAGACAAAAAATTTTACCACATACTTTTTTTTCCTTAATAATACTTTGCATACAGACAAAGTTTATCATACAAGCATCTTTCTTGTTCTTTGCATATTGAATTTTCTCATTATTTTTAAATTGTTATTAAAAATTCATAGAAAAGCTAGAGGGAAGCCTAAAAGTCATTGAGTTCAACTCTCTCATTTTATATATGAGGAAAGTCAGGAACAGAGTTTAAGTGACTTTTCTGAGGTCACATCCATTTATACAAGCCATCTACCTCCAAAACTAGTATACATTTTACAGTTTAATAGTACTTTTTAATTAATTAAAAATAAATTTAGACTCTCCTTACTTTCGTTCAGAAGTTCAACCTTTGAAATCATTGGCAAATAGTGGTAACATGGATGATGAATTAGATTATTCTGAAACTTCATTGTATATATTCTTTCCAGATTAAACAGAAACCAGATGAGTGGTAGAGCAAGATATAAGGTCAACTTTCTAGAATTCAATCATAATTACCATTATATATAGTTATAACTAGGACGAGGTAAATCAGAATTTTTCCCTAGAGCATTAAAATTTGATAAGGTATAATGTATAGCTGAGAAGACCTAGATTTAACTCCAATCTATGACACACGGGTACCTTAGGCAAGTCAGATAATCATTCAGTATCCCCCCAGAACTTCTATAAGGTTTTAAGTTTCATAGCAGTTGCAGATTCGCATTAGTAGAGGGGATTTATCACCTAGGGCTTCAAATATCAGTGAAATGACAGATTTAATACAATTAAAAAATAAAACATAAGTATTAGGGCATTTTTATGCTTTTTTCTGTGACCTTGTTGCTTCATGAACTAACTAGTTATGATTCTATGTATTAATAAAATTTTACATTGTATAAAGTATTTTTACATACATAATCTCATTCAGTTGCCCACAAGCTCCCTGCAGGACATATATTTGAGATATTATACTTAATGAAAGATTCAGAGATTTACTTGGGGGTCATATAACTCATTTGTGGCAGGAAATCTTTGAATGTAGGTCTCCTCCTGACCCAAACTACATTCTTTGAAAACCAAGTCACAAAATTATCAGTAACAAATGAGAGAAAATACAAGGAAAAATGCATCTATTTACTATTAATATGTTTATTCTTAAACCACTATTGAAACAAAATTCATTACTCCTGGTTTTCATTGTATCCCTAATAGTATCTAACAGGATGTCATTTTTATTAAGTTTATTTGATCTTCAAGAAAAACTGTGATAACTAATGTCAACTCAAACCTGGTCATATTTAGATGACAAACAGAATAATTGCTACAATAAGTTAGTGAGAATTTGTGGAAGTAATTTAGTGGAGACCTAAGTACTCTGAAATGTAATGGATGTACTGAATTCACACATCCTAAACATTAGTTTCCTGCCTCACTTTCTGAAATCATGTTATAGAATTCCTTCCTCACTCCCCCATGATGCTAGAAACAACATGGTTGGCAATATAGACGAATTTGGGGGGCCTTTATGACCTTCCTTATTCATCATATGTAGGATTTACTGCATCAAGTGCATAGATATTGCTATGAGTTCTCCATTTAGCTCCTTGTTTATTTAGCCATATTCATACTTACATTTTGGTACTTCAGCAAAACTGTAACTTCAGAAAATGTGTCAGTCTTCCACAGTATCCATACTGTTGCTTTATTGCTTTTGCTATTATTCATGGAAAGCTTATAGAAATACTTTTAAAGATTAATAAAGATCAGTCTACGTAAAACTGCTGCAATAAGATGTTATAGTTCTAAATAAAGTACATTATGGGTGCTTGTAGGGGTTGCATTCCTATAAGGTATCTGGGCTCCACTAAAAGTGTGTACTTACTATCTGAGAAAGGAAATCCATCTTTTATGGTATATGTACACAGTAAGTGAAGGCCATATATTTACCAACATCATATACTGCTATTTGTGACATTACCCTTCTTTCACAAAATGCAATAAAGGTAAAAGATTGTATTTGTGATCCTAATATTTGAACTGTATATTACTACAGTTGTCAACAACTTGGCATTTAGAAAAAAAATACTTTAGTCACCAGGTTGTGTTTAACTTTTGGAACTTCTCATATGTTGGTTTGTTTTTGTTCTTTTTAATAAAAGGGTGACTTTAAATGTGATAGAACTTCAGAATGTTTTTCCTTCTACTTTTTTTAACCTTAGAATTTCTTCTTCCTTTATGCATGGGGCTCTAAGTATGCTCTCAAAGAAGGAAGAAAAGGAGTGAAAGAGAACTAAAGGGGAAGGATTATGTAGTTCTTATTAGATACAGAATGAATTGGCATATAGTGTGCATTGATACTTAAAGGCCTAATGGATAAAAGGATGTTCTAAGAAATGAAATACATACTATTCTTTCAAGGATGCTTTGAGGAAATGCAATAACTCATCCAGATAATTAAAAAAATACTCAAACTTTTTTGGGGGGGATGGGGAATAGGAAACTCCCAGTAAGAAAATTGTCTATACCAATGCAAATCACAGCTTAATGAATGTTCTTATGAATAAACACGTTGTGGTATATGAATATAATGGAATACTATTGTGCTATAAGAAATGAGGAGTAGATGGACTTTATATTTACCTGGAGGGGCTTATACAAACTGATCCTACGTGAGAAGAGCAGAACCAGGAAAATTTTTACACAATCAGAGACACATCAAATGTGTGACGACCAACTTTGATAAACTGGACTCTTCTCAGCAACACAGTTATAAGACAAATCTACAAGTCTCAGGATGGAACGAGATATCTACATTCAGAGAAAGATCTAGAAAGAATAGAGTTTAAATAGAGACTTAAGCAATCTATATGCTGCTGTTCTTTTTCATGTTTGATTTTGTTTCTTCTTTCCCATTGTTCACTCCATTGGTTATTTGCAGATCCTATACTTGATTGCTTGCCACCATGAGGGGCAGGGGGTGAGAAGGGTGAGAAAATTTGAAACTCAAGGAATTGTGGAACTGAATCTTGTACATGAAAAGTAAATAAACAAAACAATCAAAAAATTAAATAAACATATGAATAAATGAAGGAATGAATGGATTAATGAATGAATAAATAAATGAATAGATAGACAGACAGACAGACAGAAAGATAGACAGACAGACAGACAGAAAGATAGACAGACAGATAGGTAGATAGATAGATAGATAGATAGATAGGTAGGTAGGTAGGTATGTAGGTAGATAAAGTGTAGCCTGGGGAACTGGGGAGCTTTGTGATTTGTCAGTGAGCATCAGGTGTGAGACTTCACAGAATCATAGCATAATAGATATAGAGCTTGGAACAACTTTGAAGCAATCTAATTCTACTCCCTCACTTCAAAATTATGGAAACTGGAGCCTAAAGAAGATAAGTAATTTGCTCCAAAATTAAGTGAATCAAACAGAATTTGAATCTCTGATCTATAACTCCAACTCCAGAATTCTTTCAACTACCCCATGCTACTAGAGTTAAAGGAACTTGAGCCTGGGTTTTCCTGATTCCAATGCTTGCTTCTATCCACTCCAGGATGGAACAGATAACTCTTCTTGAAATACTCTTACCTGTCCTACCTCACTGTACTCTATGTATGTACCTCTAAATATTAATATTATTAATATATGTGCATCTTGAATTGTAATGCCATAAACTTAGATTCAGTTTGAGTAAATCCAAAGTTGCTAGGTTGTATGTAGTTTTCTGTTCTTTGGATATTCGTATTTCCAATGGTTCTTTATTAAATTTATTTTTACATTTATTTCATTTTTAAGTTATGGAATAAAACAAGCATTTTCATAACATAGTACAATAAAAAAAGATGATTGTACATGAAATTGCAAATCTATTATATACAGCTTGCTATTCCTTTTAAATATAAAGTAAAGTTATCATGTAAATTTATTTTTTCCTCTTTTTTTTCCCTCCTGGTCTTTGTTGAAGGGAATGAAAAATGAGTCAATTACAGGAAACTGATCACCTTATTTTTAGGAAGGATAGATAGATATTAAAGTCAATTTTTACCTGCGGGTATGGTTTTAGCAAAGTATATGACTATATATTCCAAAATTAAGGCAACTAGATAGTTGGGGGTCTCTTCTATGTGTTCCCTAACTACATGGTACCAAATTTCATGACAGGCACAGTGAAGACCTTACAAAAGTACACTATGAACTATACTACAATATACTTTAAGGTATACTATGGTAAAATACACTTTAATGAAGTCCAACACACTATATTATATTCTGATATACAATAGTTTGCAATACAAAAATATAATATAAAATGACCTGGCAGTTTTAAAAAAAAATAATGTCTCCCTCTACCATCACATGTAAATTATAATTCAGTTTGAGAAAAAATAATTTACACATAATTTTTCAGTAATATAAAATGAGATTCATGTGAAATTTATTCTCAATGGGTGAATAATGTTAACTTTCTGGAATTTTTGAGAAAAAAAAAATTATGCTTGAAACAGGGAGAGATTGGAACCTCAAAAGAAGGACAAGGATGTTTTCTGCTTATGGCTATGGCAGAGTTTGTATTATAAGTGGAAATATGTTGCTAAAACATTTAGTGACCTAGAGGGTTGGTGCTGATAGTATTGGAAAGCAGAACCACTTTTTTCAGTGTGGTAAGAGCAGGTCATCACAGAACAAAATTTTTTTTTCCTGGCAAGAAAGAAAACACTGGTGGGTCATCAAATAATCCTACAACTGCTCCTGTACTTCATATAGTATTGATTCTTAATTCATTGAGGTACTGCTGTATGTAACTTACTGGACTTGATGCTTAGAGAGATACAAAAATAAGGAGGAGAGCTCTCTGTCCCATAGCCTGAATTCTTTCCTAACTTCCAACATCTGATCTAATCCAGCTCCAATTACTGACTGAATTATTTCTAGAACAATGAAAAATACTTCTGAAACTATTGTCTGATTCCTGTGCTTGTATATTATTCAGCTCATGTAATTAGAGAATAGATTTCATGGAGCATCTTAGAACTTTAGAAAAGCTAATAAAATCCAATGTCATTAACTTATTTCAACACCTAAAGAAGAGCATATCTGTCAGCTTCTCTCATATGACCTCCTTCCACCAAGACACATCAATTTCCTATACCTAACACTAAAAGTCCAGTCATAAAATGCTCCATAACAACTCTCCTCCAAAGCTATTTTGAGGATTTTTCCAATTAGGTTTTAAAAATCACTGATGCTCTAAAGGTCATATAGTCCATCTTCTTTTCCTTCAAATCACAATGTCAAAAAAGTGTTTGCAATATTATCATGTCATGGAATATATCTTGTCTCAAAACTTTATTCTGCTCTAAATTTCACTTTCATTAGGGCACAATGAAATTCTATAACAAAATTTTAAAAAATAGATCAAAAGTTTTGACCCTTCATTGTATCTAAGACTGAAAAGTTGGATAACACTGATAATTTACTTTTAAAAGAAGAAAGTAATAGTTTGAAAAAGCTAGTTCTTGCCAAGATTAAAACTAGTATTCATCTACTACAGCCATTTTCTCAAAAGTACAAGTTACAGAAAAGGGAAGGGAAACTGAATCTAAATTAATTTATTATAAATAATTTCTCTGTAACCTGTCACTTAACATGGTCTAAAATAAGTTTATCACAATGTGGGACACAGAATTTTAAAATCCAGTTCTCAAAAGCAAGGATTTGCACAGGCCCTAAGCAATATTTTTGGGACATGGGGGCTGTCTAAATAAATAATTTGATTTTTAATGTATAAAAAATCTCATAGACTCATGTTAGGTATACTCATTTATCAATGAAAATTTTGAATAGTTAGTTTATGACATTCAACTTTTTGTAAGAGATATTATTTATTGTGATTTCAACAGAGTTTAAATGATTATCTAAATTTGGGTTATTATTGCATTCTACCTGACTAACTAGGTTATAATTCCATGTCCAGTCTAGGTCCTCATTACCACTTACCAAGATTCTTGCAGCAGCTTCAAATAATTGACCTCTCTTCAAGCTCTTTCCTTTTCATCCTCCATGTAGCTATTAAATTGATATTCCTAGAGTACAAGCCTATCCATGTCATGCATTTCCTCAAGAAGCTTCAGTGGCTGTCTACTAAATTAAGAATCAAATACAAAGTCCTCTATCTGACATTTAAAGCCAAGAACAATTCAGTTCCAGTCTGTATATCCAGGCTGATACACATTACTTTTTCTCCACCATTAAATATTCCATCCATCCTTGTTGATCACACCACATGATACCCATCTTTTTTCTCTAAGTCATTCTATGAGCTGTTCCTTATCTCCACCTCTTAAATCTCTAATATTTTTAAAATCAACTTAAGTGACAGCTCCTTCAAAAAGCTTTTCCAGATTTTCTGGTAGTTAGTCCTATTCCAAATCACTGTGTACTTACTTTTCTATAAATACTATTTCCTCATCTATGAACACATTTCCTCTTCCTAACAAAACAGGGACTCTACAACTTATGCAGCTAAAGTAGCAGGTCTCAAGTCAGGAAGATTTGTGTTCAAATCTGACTTCAGGCATTTACTAGCTGTGGGACCCTGGGCAAGCTACAAGCTTTGTTTGTCTCAATCTCTTCATTTGTAAAATGGGGATAATAAGAGCACCTACCTCCCAGGGTTTTTCTGAGAATTAAATGAAATAATAATTGCAAAGTACTTAGTACAGTGTTTGACATGTAGTAAGTACTATAGAAATACTAGTTATTATTATTTTTATCTTGAGCATCTATCACAGTACGTGACACAGAGCAGGCTCTTTATACGTGTGTAGCAGCAACCACATTGGCATACCCAGGGTGGATGCTAGCACAGGTTCTTATATCTTATTTACCAGGAAAGATAGCTGTTTAAGGGGTCAACAATCTTTTTCAAATTATATTCACTTGTTCAGGGGAAAAGTGGGCACCCTGAACTTCAGAAAAAATACAAACTGGGAAAATACAGAGAAAATACAAGCAAAGAAATAAAGACCAACAGACAGGGTTTCTAACTGTCTGAGAAATTAGCACAGATCATCAGACATTTCCAACTGTCTAACCAAGGCAACACATACATAGTTATCAAGAGAGAAATACCAACATCTGGGTTTTTCAGAGCCTAAGGGTATTCCTTAACAGTTACCCAGAGACTTATCTGGTCAAATCACAAGAACACTCTTGTAATGAGTGAGTCCCGAAGCAAAATACTAGCATTAGAGTAAATATACTGTTTTTAGAGCTAGAAGGCATCACAACCCTCATGACCCAGTACCTAATTAGAAATTAACAAAAGGTGTGAAAACCTTCCTACAAATAAGCCTCCCCTAATCAAGCTTCACTTAATGGGCTTCATGTGAAACCTAATAATTGGAGAGGAAGATCTTAAGTCACATTAACATTACAATATATTTATCAATTAGGTAGTGAAAGTGGGGTGGGCTAAGGTGGGGGAAGAGTGAGAAGGGAATGGGAAGGGGAGGGGAGGGGGAAGGGAGAGTGGAGAGAGAGAGACAGAGATACAGAGAGTTAAAGAGAGACAGAGAGAGAAAGAGAGAGACAGAGACAGAGAGAAAAAGAGGGAGAGAGGGAAAGAGGGAGAAAGGGAGAGAGAGGGGGGAGAGAGAGAGGAGGAGAGAGAGTGAGTGAGAGAGAGAACACCATAACTTAGGATAGATTCTGATAAATTCAAGGTCAACATACCAAGAGTTAAAGAAAAATTGAAGTGATTAGAACATATGGTAAAGGGCATCAAGGAACACATAACACCTATGCAGAACATAAGGGAAGAAAAGGTTTTTGATAGGTCTGCAATAAGGAGGGATTACATTCCAGGTCTGCAAAATAGACTTCACAAATGCACAAAGGCACAAGATAGCAGATAGAGTTTTGAAAATAGTTCCTAGTCTTGTCTTCCTGGAATATAATTTTACAAAGTTAGTTATGTAAACAAAATATTTCAGTAGCAAAAAAATTCTAAATAAAGTATAGAATGAAATAATTCCACCAAAGAAACAATATAAAAATCACTAAAGTTTTTGAAAGTAGTATGACATAGTAAATAGAAGGCTGGCTTTGGAGCTAGTAAGATTTGGAGCTCATGTCCTGCCTTTAACGTATATGGGATGTGTGACCTTTGACAAGTCAAAATCTCTCAGTGATTGTCCATGTAAGTCTCTAAGTCTATAAACTGCAGAGAAGATGCAGCTCTGCATTGGTAGATTTTTCCTCACCTTGGAGCTTCCTATAATGATGAACTTCACATTTTCAATCCTTAGACTAAAAGTGATTACTCTGATAAATATAAGAATGTTCCCTGACTTATGACCTCTTATTGATTATTTTCTGGTGTAACTTTCAATATAATAGCTAAAAAGAATCACACACTTAGCTAACTACATAAATCAAATTAACTGAAAAATTAAACGATTATTATTTATGTCTGTCTTATCTTCCAAAATATATTACATGTTTTTAAGTATTTAAGGTTTTTTAAGATTGTATTCACTAAAAGCATTTAGCCAATGAAATATGTTTTAAACCATTTGGCTATTTTATTTATTTTAATTCATATTCTTTATAAAAATTGTATTTATACAATTTATTGATACTTGACCATCTCTCAACTTTTATTGGAGATCTACAGTACTAAACTCCTTCTAAAATCTCCCTTTATAGAAGGTTGGGTTCTGAATTTTCCATGGAAAATCTGGTTTTCATCTGTAGCTCTGCTTGACTATGACTTTATGAAGCATTAAATTCCCTGTTGAATCCTACTCTTCCCATCCTTTTTCAGCATCCTTTGTTCTGCTCTGTTCCCCCATGGGATTGTAAACTTCTCTAGAGTAGAGGTTATATTTCTTTTTTTCTTATTTGTATGTTTATTGAATGAATTTCATCTTTATATCATCTTATCTATTATGGATATATTTCATAATATAACATTATTATAGTAGTATATGGATATAATTTGTAAATAGATGTTTTAACTGATGAGAATGGATTGTCAGTACTGAAGAACAATAAGACAATTAGTGACTTTTCCCTGATTCCCTCAGCAAGCATATGTGGGAGGCTAACATGCTGTAAGCCAGCAGTTCTCAACCTGTGGGTTATGTTCAATTTGTAACAATGAAAATACATCCTGTATATCAGATATTTACATCACAATTCATAACAGTAGCAAAATTACAGTTATGAAGTAGCAACAAAGACTAATTTTATGGTTGGGGCTCACCACAACATGAGTGAAGGGTCATAACATGAGTGAAGGGTCACAACATTAGGAAGGTTGAGAACCACTGCTCTAAGCCAAACTGCCTCTGAACAGCTACGTATATTAAACTGAAATTTGCCTCACAGATAACACCCACTCCTTCCAGTGCCTACCCCTGACCATGAAGAAAGAGGAATGCAAAAGGGTGTTTCCAAATATAAATTTACTATTTTTGAGGTTTCAAAGGTACTGATTGAGATGTTTATTCTGAGTAAGCAGACCTAGAGAGAGTTCTGGATTTAATCATTAAGACTAGACATTCATGGGGGGCAGAGCCAAGATGGCAGCGTAGAAGCAGCAAAGCACCACAGCTCCCACACAAACACGCTAAAAAACTCATAAAGTGGGACTCTAAACAGATTTTCAAGCTCCAAAACTCTCCACAAGACAGAAAGCACATCTGAGACTACAGGCAGTGCAGCAGGCGGGGCTCTTCACAGTAGTCTGGGACCCACGGCCAAAACCTGCCGGCTCAGGCCCTGGGGCATCGGGCAGGGAGCCGCGACTACAGGAGAGCAGATCTGCTGCACTGGAGGTACAATTACCACATGTATCAGGCCAGAAGAAAAAAAGGCTAAGAGAAATGTCAGTGGATTTTGCTAACTGGGGAGGAGAAGAGCGGGTCTGGGCAAACTGCTCCCAGGGCAAGGAGGCAGCAGGAGGTGTCTGTACCAGCAGGAACGGCTGGGAGCCGCAGTGGCTTCCACTGGGCTGCTTCAGAGCCCTCGGCCTGCAGATAGCAGGGGGGCTGATTCAATCCAATGAGGACAAGGGCTCTTGTGTTGAGTGGCCTGGATCT
>JAQQSW010015805.1:0-11808 GCA_028646575.1 Pseudocheirus occidentalis | reverse complement strand
CCCTTTCTCTCACTCTCTCTTTCCCTCTCTCTCCTCCCTCTCCCTCCTTCCCTCTCTCTCTTGTTTCTCCTTTCTTTTTGTTCTTGGTCCTTACAAAGAAAGAACTTACATCCAAATACTATTATTCAACTACAAAAGACATCTATTTTCTGAAGCTTTGCAATATTTCACAGAATACTGAATATAAATGAGACAGCTAGGTGGTGCAATGTATAAGGCATACAATTTGGAGTCAGAAAGACAGGAGTTTAAAAATCTTGACTTAGACATGAGCTATATTACCCTAGACAAGTCACTTAACCTCTCTTAGTCTCAGGTTTCTCATCCATAAAACAGGAATGATAAGAGCACCTACCTTGCAATGCTGTTGTACCGATCAAAAGAGAAAACACATATAAAATGGTTCACAAACCTTAAAGAGCTACATAAATGTTAGCTATTGTTAGTAATAATAGGATAGTGACTTGTCCTAGAACTATTTTGGTCTGGAACTCATTGAAAAAGATGAGAATAAAGAAAAAGACTCATATTTTACTTAGTACTTTTGGGACAACAGATCTGGATCTGGTCATTATTTGTAGTAGTTCTTAGTGAGGGTTTCTTTTAATGGAAGTTTCCGAAAAGGTATAGGCAATTGTGAACTAAGGTATGCAATTATGAGCCAATTCTGCCACTAAGAGCAGATGTGAGATATTGATGGTTTCAGAAAATGTTTTTACTATGGATAAACAAAGTTTAAGTTTTTCAATAGCAATAACATTTTTTTTTCTTATCAGTCATTTTCAGTATGACCTGGGAAAGAAGAAGAAGGAACATTTTCAAGAATTTAATGGTTAGGATTCATGGGAAGAAATAGTGACACTTCAGTTAAAAAGAAGAAATACAGGATTGTATATTTTGGAGGCAGTTTAATAATTTTCCTTTTCATTTTAGTTGGTTATTTGCCTATTTTTTAAAAAGTCAAACAAAAATGGTATTGAGCCTGCTCTTTGCAGTTGCCTTAAATAGACAGCTGGCTTGTATTTTCTGTCTGCTTCAGAATTCCACTGGCTCCATTCCTGGGAGGAAACTCCAAGTCAATACATATGTAGAGTCTGATAGGGAAATGTGAAGGGTGGGTGATGATGGCAATTCCAGTGGTGGGCAAATCAGGCTTCAGTGTAACTTTGGCTAGAACAGATAGACATTTTCCTGCAAAGAAGACCTAATAGTACAGGATAAGCCCTACCCTGGTGCAAATTATAAGGCTCATAGCACAGAGGAATGCTTTGTAAGGAAGGGCCTTGTGGTTCTTCTAAACATGTCTATCTTCTTATAATTAATCCGAGGGATCCTCAAAAGAGTCTGAGCAAGCAAACTGGAGACGTAATGCTAAACTTGAAGGAGGCAGACAAATTCAAAACCCTGCCTTAGACTTTGATAAACTTAGCTCTTCTCAGCAATGCCAAGGTCTAAGACAATTCCAAAAGACATGATGGAAAATGCTCTCCACATCCAGGGAAAGAACTAGGGAGAGAGTCTGAATGCAGAACAGAGCACACCATTTAATTTCTCTCTCTTTTTTGTTTCTCCTTTCTCATGGTTCTTCCCATTGGTTCTAAATTTTCTTGACAGAACAACTAGTATGAAAATAAGTTTAATATGAATGTAGATATAGAACCTATATCAGATTGTGTACCATCTTGGGGAGTGGAAAACGTTTAGAACTGAAAATCTTATGGAAGTAAATGTTGAAAACTAAAATTTAATTCATTATTTTTTTAAAAATAAAAATAAAAACACCCCCCCAAACCCTGCATTAGACACTTATTAGCTGTGTAACCCTAAGCAAGTCAGAGCCTCTTTTAATTTTAGTTCCTACATAGATAAAATGGAATTATTAATGGCACTATCTTCACAAGGGCTGATGTGAAAATAAAATGAGATAAAATTTGTAAGTTCTTTGCAAATCTTAAAGTGCTATATGTGTTGGCTATTACTATTACAACTAATTTGGAAACTTCTCTGACTTGCAATCCTTCCATCAATGTAATTAACAGGATCTCATAATCCTGGATGAGGAGAGGGCTCCAAAGAGGAAAAAAACAGATATCAGTTAAGAAAGTTTGCTATGGAAGAGAATGATCAAGTTGGAAATTGTATGTCTGTGTATTTTTTAAAAGATGTGTTAACAGTCATGGGTGAATGCTAGAAGCTTCTATTCAGGAGAAATAGGAGACATACAAGTATCTACCATTTCTGGACAGAAATCTATTTCTGTAAAGACTGGATAGTGCTATAGTTTGCAGGCTCAGGTAATGCTCTGGGTCATTAGTTTACCTCAGATTCTGAGCAATGCACAGCTTGATACAAAATTAAGACTGCACCATTTTTTTTAAACAGAAATGTTTCTATTTAGAAATGAATTCCGGTTCTCACAGGTTAGCAACACTTGGTTTAGCAAAAACTATCACTTTTCTGTACTCTGGATTAACAGAACAATTTTCTTTAATTTCCTTCAAGAGTTTGATGTAAGACACAATAGTTCCAGCTGATGCAGGATTTTAAAAAAATTATTTTTTTAAAATTGCCTTAGTCTGTCCTCTTCCTTGACCTGGAAAACATGTGACTGGGCAGAAAAATAAGTTTTTGTCCATCACAGCATTTAATAGTTTGTCACCTACTTTTAGCCATAAATTTGGAGAGTCAGATATATGGATCAACACCAGTGATGGGCTAATGATTCTGGTTGACACATTAAATTGGTCACATTGACAGTGGGAAGTCCTGTACCTTCAGGAAATAGGTACTTTTTTGGTTTTCTGAGAATGATCTGGGCTTTAGATGGGAGAATTTAGGAGAAGTACTGTATTTTTCAGTTGAATACCGTTCATTTCGTTCTCTCACTTCCTGCGGGCAGGGGTAGGGGAGATTGTGTAGTAGACACTCCTGAATAACATTCTGACTTTACCTTCACATCATATGATATACTTCCCATTAACTCTCATGTTCCACTTTGGTGTGCCCCTTTGCCTCTTCTTTCTTATTCAGCCTGAGGGTAGTGAATGGGGTCCAAATAGTGAATAGATTCAGTGTAGGATTTAAGATGGGACATTGTCAAACATGGGGGAATAAAATGGAAAACTATCCACACTCCTTTTTACACAATCTCAAATCCCATACGTATGAGTAACCTTTAAAGATTTTTGTAGCCATGTCATCGAACTCTTCAAAACCTCTTTTTATAAAAGGCCAGAGTGAGTGTTTGCCAAGGGTCATGACCGAAAAACCCAATAAACAAGAATGAACTCATAATCACCCAAAAACTTAGGCTGGAATTCATAATAGGAATTCATTCTTTTCAGCATATATCAAACCATAAAAATAGTTCTTTTATTCACAATAAAAAGGCAAATTATGAGTATTCAATAAATTAAATATGTGACAACTTGATTATTTCTAATCTAGGTTATAGTGCAAAGCTAGTGCATTCTAACACCCCAATGAAACAGTTGCTGGTGACTCAAGGAAGAGTTACCAAAAAATAAAACTGCAAACCAATATTTGCTATTTACCAACATCTCAACATCCATTCATATTTACTAATAAACGTAAGAGTGGGAAAGGATAAACCAATATTCAGCAAAATTATAATAATTATGACAATGATACATTTATATCTATCTATCTATCTCACTTTATAATTGACAGGATACTTTATATGACATTTGTCATTGTTCATTCATTTCAGTCTTGTCTGGCTCTCCATGTCTGCATTTGGGCTTTTCTTGGCAAAGATACTGGACTTGTTTGCCATTTCCTTCTCAAGCTCATTTTACAGATGAGGAAACTGAGGCAAAACGGGGTAAGTGACTTGCCCAGTATTACTCATTAAGTGTCTGAGGCTGCATTTGAACTTAGATCTAGTAGGTACAGTGGATAGAGGCCTGGACTTAGAGTCAAGGAAGGATAATTTTCATGAGTTTGAATCCAGCCTCAGATACAAGTTGTGTGACCCTGGGCAAGTCAATGCTGTCATGAAGAGTGGGAGATGAGTGAAATGAGTCAACAACAAGTTTCTGACTCCAGACCAGCACTTTATCCACTGCGTCACCTAACTGTCCTTTGCATAACATACATTAGCTTATTGTATCCTCATGCCAACCCTGTGAAGAAGATGCTATTGTTCCCCCACTTACTTATAAGGAAACTGAGGCTGAGAGAGGTTAAATGATTTGCCAAGGGTCACACAGTAATTGTCTGAGGCAGGATTAAATCCTGATCTTCTGACTTCAAGTTCCGTCCTCTAGGTATTATATGATGCTGACTTGTAAATGTCAGTACTTTGAAACTGATTTTAGTGCTGAAATACATTGTGACTTAATTATTTGGCTACCAATAAAGCTAATACTATCCTATGCTGCATTGAGAGGCCTAGTGGTTACTCTACATCTGGATCATTGAATTTAATTATGGATGTCACATTTTAGGAAGCACTTAGAGAAACTTTGTTTTAGCTAAAACTGGAGTTCTTAATCCAGGATCCATAGACCACATAGAATTCAAGAGTTCTATGAAGTCGCATAAAAAAATCTTCCTTTTCACTAACTTCTAACTGAAATTTAGCATTTCCTTTAATTATGATTTTAAAAAAATCTTTATTTTTCAGAAGGGGTCCATAAGCTTCATCAGATTCCCAGTTGGATCTGGGACACACAAAAGAATTAGAACACTTGATCCAAAGGCAGGATTGCATAAGACTATAAAACTGTATCATATAAGAATTGGTTGAAGGAATATAGGAAATTTGTCTTGGAAAAAAAGGACATTTAGGGAGGACCTAATAGCTATTTTTACATTTTTGAAAAGATATAACATGGAAGAGTCATCAGACTTGTTCTATTTGACCTCAAGGAGAAGAATTAGGAACAAAGGGTTTTTACAGACAAAGATAGGCTTGGGGTAAGGGAAAACATCCTAATAATGAAGGCCACATATGATCACATTACAAAAATATTCACAGTAGCTCTTTTTTTGTGGTGGCAAAGAATTGGAAACTGAGGGGATACCCATCATTTGGGGAATGGTGGAGCGAGCTCTGGCATATGACAATGATGTAATACTGTTGTGCTGTTAGAAATGATGAAGGGAATGGTTTCAGAAAAACCTAGGAAGATTTATAAGAATTAATGCAACATGAAATGAACAGAACTAGAAGAACATTGTACACTGTAACGGTAATATTGGAACAATAATAAACTGTGAAAGACTTAGCTACTCTGATCAATACAATAATTCAAGACAATTCCAAAAGACTCATGATGAAAAATGGTATTACCTCCAGAGAGAGAACTGATGAACTCAGAGTGAAGATTGAGTCATATTTCTTTTCACTTTATTTTTCTTACCTTTATGGAAACATATTTTGTATGTGAGCTCCTTGAGGTCAAAGACTGTCTTTTTGCTTCTTTTTGTACCTCCAGTGGTTAGCAGAAAGCCTAATGAATAGTAGGCACTTCATAAATAAATACTTATCAATTGCTTGATATATATAATGGGTGTTTATTTCTTGCCTTCTCATTGGATGGGGAGGATGATAGAGGAAGGGAGAGAATTTGAAAACAAAAAAGTAGAATAAAATGTCCTGGCTGCTTATGAATTCTTTGCGGACAGGGCCTATTTTTTATGCTTCTCTGTATCCTCAGAGTTTAGCACAATGTCTGGTACACATTAAGCTCTTAATAAATGTTTATTGACTGACTGATTTGCTTAAGGTCTTTAAGAAAAGACCTGGATGACCTCTTGTCAAGTTGTTGTAAGGCAGAAGTGTCAAATACGCTGCCTGGAGACCACAACATTCTTGAGTGCCTCCTAACCAGATTACAACGTAATTGGGAAATAGTTAACAAAATAAAAGAAAACCTAAAAATTACATATGTTTGTAATTTGTGGTTTTCCAAATCAACACGCAGTCCCTAGAAACCCTTATGTATAGTTTATTGGGCCCCTGTTTGAGTGTGACATCTTTGTTGTAAGAGTTTTTTTTAACATACAAGTTAGACTAAATGTGCTCTTAGCCCCCCTCTGAACTTGAGATTCTGTGACACAGTAACCCCATTTTTTATGAGTGCTACAGATTTTATTGCCTAGTGCTGAAGAAAACTCTGCATTAATATGCCCAAAGTATAAATTTCATACTGAGATAAACTTTGCAATTTATATTTGATATTACATTAAAAATAAGTTTTTAGTCCCTAATGACCTTATCTTTGGTTTCTTACACAGACGACTAATGGGGGAAAATTCTTTATCAGTAGAAAAAAATGACTCATTGCTTATTTACAAGTTTTAGAAATGAAAAGGACCTCAGAGATCACGTACAAATCCCTCATATTATAGATGAGGAGACTGAGATTAGAGTGATTAAATAACTTGCCAAAAGTCACACAGATTTTAATTAGTAGAGGAGGCATCTGAAGTTAGTGCTCAAGCTCCAAATCTAGTACATGTCCCTCTATACCACATTACTATTCTTAATATTAATAATTAACCAGATCTTAATAATTAATTATAAAGATCCAATTCATGGAAACAAGTTTTCTCATCCTCATCTCCCATAGTCCTAAAAAGTTAGACTCTGCACCTCAGCCACTTAATTCTGAGAGGCAAGCTTTTACTTTAATTCATTAATAATTAGATTTCCATCCTACTTTCTGGCTATCTCCGTATTATGTGATCTGACATGTCACATGCCTTTTCTTCCTCAATGAAAATTTAAACTCCTTGAGAGTGGGGGTTATCTTGCTTGCTTGTATTTTTATTTGAGTACTTAACACTGTACCTGCACCTGGGATAGAGTAAGCACTTAATTAATGCTCTGTGTATCCATCCATTCATCTATCCATCTATCCATCCATCTAGCACTCATCTCAGAGTTACAGCCATGGAATCCAACTCATATGTACAAAATTAGCCTTGCTATGATACATCTGACAAATGGTTAATTGTTCTTTGATTGAAGACCTCTGATGAGCAAGAACCTGCTATCTTCCAAGGCTACTCACTTTTAAATAGCTCCAATTATTTCTCTGAATTCTGTTTCCTGTAGCCTAAAAGACTATTTTACGGAGAACTCACACAGGGAAGATACTCACATGGTGGTCAGAAGAAGTGATCCAAGGACACTCTCAATGTCTCTCTTAAGAACTTTGGAATTTATTATGTGACATGGGAGACACTGGCACAAGGCAGGCACACCATGCTGTGCCCTCATCGGAGAAGGTGCTGTCCTCTATGACCAAAAGCAGAATTGAAGTCCTCAAAAGAAATGAGAGAAGCACAAATTTGGGGAATTCAGCCCAAATGTCCGCGTGTACTATTTGTGTCTGACCTGTCAGAGGGCATTCTGAGCTCATGTTGGTCTGATCAGTCATAGTTGGACACATTGTAACTTGACTCTAATATAGTGGTGTCATTTTGATCGTCTCTGAGAATGGACAACTAACCAGCTTCCTGGCGTCAAGTAGATGTCTAATCATTATTCCATATGACTTCTTTCAAATAGTGGAACCCAGTGTTGGACGTAGCATTCCGAGTGTAGTCTGACCGAGACAGAGTACAATTTTAGTATCTTGTATGCTGGATGTGAACTATGATTTTCCTAAATAAGATCTGATTTGCCACATGACACTATGGAGTCAAGTTGATATGACTATGCCCTGAAGGCACAGGTTCTTTTTCAGACAGACTTCGGGCTAATCCTGCTTCTTTCATTTTATGTTTTTTATGCTCGCAGTTTGAATCCAAGTTCAAGATTACGGTTACCCATATTGAATTCCAGTTTAGTAAATTCTGCTAGATATTCTGCACCCCCCCAAAACTTTTTGAAACCTGACATTATAATCCAGTTTCTTAGCTATCCTTCCCAATTTGGGGTTACCTGAAAATTATATAAGCATTACTTCTATATCTTTAAGATGTCAGTAATAAAAATGTTAAGTAGTACATGATCAAGAATTATTCCCTGGAGATCTTCTTCTAAACTTACCTTGAATCAGTACTGGCTCCTCTTTGGACTGACTGTCCAACAAACTCAATCCAACTGCTTAAACTTCCATATCTCTCCATGATTTTCAAAAGGAGAACATAAGAACATTTGTCAAATTTCTTGCTAAAATCTGCTATCTATCTATCTATCTATCTATCTATCTATCTATCTATCTATCTATCTATCTACTTTTCTTTCTTTGTTTCTTTGTTTCTTTCTTTGTTTCTTTTTCTTTCATTCTATCATTCTATCTATCTATCATTCTATCATTCTATGTATCTGTCTGTCTATCTGACTGTCTATCTATCTATCTCTCTATCTATTTATCTATCTACCTATCTACCTACCTACCTGTCTATCTGTCTGTCTGTCTGTCTGCTTGCCTGCCTCCCTATCTATCTTTTTATGATCTACCAGGTTGGTGAACCAGTTTTAAAAAAGCAATTCAATCTGACCCATTCTTGTTAATTCCATGTTAAATCTTTGTGATCACCACTTCTGTCTTCAGACATATGCTAACCATTTCTTTAATAATTTGACCTAAAAATTTGTCTAGAATCAAAGTCAAGTTCATTAGCTTATAGTTGACTGAGTCTATTCTTCTCTTTTGATTGGAAATTATTGTGAGAGGCTTTGCTTTTTAATCATATGGCAAGGGAACAATCTCTTTTTATAACCATGTTGAGTGGGAGTCTACTTTAAGGAAAGGGCACATGGGTCAATTTGGTTGTTATTTTAAGTTTCTGGATAAAAGCAAAAGGAAATCTTCATCCAGTTCCTATGGAGGAAGAGGGTAGTCTCAAAGCAGAAAGTGCTACAGGGTCAGATATTTTTATATCATTCTCCTAATGGTGATCCTAGAGAATGCTAATACTAGAGATTATGCCCGTAGTCAATGAACTTCCTAGGGTTAAGTTTCAGTTGCTGGGCCTGAGAGCCATGAATGGTTGGTGATACAGAGTGAATACTAGTTTTATCTTAAATCCTTGGATAGGTTGTGTGCAAGAGGCCCATGACCTCTTAGTCCAGATCAGTGAAAGGAACTAGTAAAATACTGGACCTATCATCATTTATTTGCTGGATATGATGTTCCAGGCTCCTGGCCATCTTGATTATTTTGTTTCAGAAGACTTTTAAGTAACCCTGACATTACTTCCCCATTATTTTAATATGATTGTTCATATCGTTTTAATGTCAATATTGATAAATATATAAGCATCATAAATATATATATGTGTATGTGTACATATACTACATATACACATATATGTACATATGCATATATACACACATATACACACATACATACACATATACGTACATATATATGTATATATATATAGACTTGGTTTCAAATTCCTTCATTGTTTTTTAGGGTTGTTTATAGATTGTTTTCACAGGGTGAATTCCTCAGAAAATTTTTGGGACTCTGAGAGTAAGTGGTGGGATATGGTGGAGCCTGGTCATTACTGTGTGAGGTAGCTGGTTGTACCACACTGTTAACCTCATATTGCAGTTGCAGCTGACTGATACTCATCATTTCCTCTGGACCTCTTCCACCTATTCCTTTCTACTCCCCTGAGGAAGTAATTATCAGCAGGTTATTTCCTTGAGTTTCTTACCTATTCACTATGGGAAGGTAGTTATATTTATATCTTTTTACTTTTTGAATTGGGATCTTAGTGTTTAATTTTAAAGTAGTTTTTAATTGCATTTTATGATTCATTAGTGGTTATTGTATTTTTTTAAACTTTGAACCTGTTGGACTAAGACAGATTTAGATGTAACTCACAATACTATCGCATACTTTTATCTCTTTCTTTATTATAAATTCCAAAATGGAGTCTTTATATCTCCCTAAGGCTCTTATTATTTCCACCCTAACAATTAGTTCTGTCTTAAAGATGATATTTAGATCCAATAAATTTTTTCCTTGTTGATTTGACTACTTTTTGAAGGATGAAATTATTTAAAAATTGAATTTACAAAATAAACTCTGTGTGTGTGTGTGAGAGGGAGAGAGAGAGAGAGAGAGAGAGAGAGAGAGAGAGAGAGAGAGAGAGAGAGAGAGAGAGAATGCTCCAATAATTGTCTGAATAACTGAACTCCCTCCTCATGATTACATCATGGCTTTCAATCTGTTTCCCATATTCCTCAGACATTTCCCTTCTCTGTCCAGGTGGTCAATAGTTTATTCAAAGACAACATTGTTTCTTCTAGTTTTGTTGGTATTCTTTTTAATGAAATTTTAAATACACATACACATATATAGACACATACATATACAATTTGTTTATTTCATTTAATATTTCCCAATTGAATGTAAACTATTTTTAACAGTAATTTTTGAGAATTTTGACTTCCAAATTCCCTTCCTCCCTTCTGTCCCCCATCTTGAGAAGGCAAACAATTTGATAGCTCTTATATATGTTAAGTCATGAAAAGCATGTTTCCATATTAGCTATGTTGCAAAAGAAAACGTGGATAAAAAGGTATACTCATTTCTATTCCCATTCAGTTTTTTCAGAGGTCTATCATATCTAATTTTTCTAAGATTCTATTCATCTCCTTAATTCTTGTAAAATTTAGTTAATGGTTTAGATTTATCTAGCTCTGAGACGTAAAAGTTGAGGTCCCCCACTAGTATAATTTTATAGTCTATTTACTCCTGTAATTCGTTCAACTCTTTTTGCCTTTAAGAATTTGGAAGCTGCGGGCCAAGATGGCAGCATAGAAGCAGGAAAACTCTGTGAGCTACCCCCATAACCACCTCAAATACCTGTAAAATATGACTCTAAACAAATTTTAGAGCTCCAGAACCCACAAAGTGACAGAGAGAAACAGTCTCCCACTGAAGGCAGCCCAGCAAATGGCCAGGAGGGGTCCATCTCAGTGTGCTGGGCACTGAGCCCAGCCCTGCATGAGCCCACAATTTTATCCCCAGGGAGGCCCCAACCAGCAGTGGCTGGAACGACTTTGGAAGAGTGGATCACCAGCAGCTGTGACAGTTTCCAGAATTATCAGTCCATAAATGCCAGGGACAAAGTGAAAGGTCTGTGTGGAACTTTTGGGAACAGAGGGACACTGAAAGTGCTATCTGGCTACTGCCCCTGGGGTGGAAAGGTGAGAAGCAACAGAAGTGTGGCTGCTTCAGAGTTCCTGGCCTGGGAGTGATAGGAGGACCAGGCAATCATTCAGAGGGTAATCACTCTTACTTTGACCTGCTAGGATCTGGATCACTGGCCTGGGTGGAGGTCCTGGGATATATGACCAGTGAGCCAGGGTTCATGGGGGCTGTGGATAGGGAGTCCAAGTAATAGCTCTGGCAACTGTGGAAAGCCCAGTGATTTGGGACAAAGCTCTCCTCTCTGGAAGCAGAGTTCTACTGTGGCAAAGAGCTCAAAAGTAAAGTAATTGAGTGGAAACATAAGCAAGCAAAGGACACAAAGCAAGCACAGCAATCAAACCTTAGATTCCTTTTTTGAGGACAAAAATAATCAAAGCATGAAATGGGGGAAGACAACACAGTCAGAACTCCTGTAGCAAAAGCTTCCAAGAAAAAGATGAACTGGTTACAAGCCATGGAGGAGCTCAAGAAGGATTTTGAAAGTCAAGTTAGAGAAGTGGAGGAAAAATTGGGAAGAGAAATGAGAATGATGCAAGAAAATCATGAGAAGAGAGTCAACAACCTGACTGAAGAAAATAACACCTTAAAAACAGATTAACTCAAACAGTAAAAGAGGCCCAAAAAGCCAATGAGGAGAAGAATGCCTTCAAAAGTC
>JAQQSW010015804.1:0-11808 GCA_028646575.1 Pseudocheirus occidentalis | reverse complement strand
TTTTTATTCAGGAGGTGACTGCTTCATGTTGGGGGAGTGATATCAGAATCAGCTCTGTGCATAGACCAATTCCTTAGATACAGCAAATGTTAAAAAAAAAATCTAGTTATAAGAAGGACCAAAATTTAAAAAAAAAGTAAAAGGGGTAAAGGGAGTGGGGGGAGAATCCTATGACCTGTGATTGTTGCATCAATCTAACCTCTTCAAATGATCCAATCATGGCCAAAGTCACAAAATGGAAAAAGCTATTGGAAAAAGAGCTATTGACTACTTCCTCTAAAACTGATGCAATGTAGAGTAGTCGCCACCACAACAAAGAATGCAGCGGAAATACAATGAAAGTGCATTTGTTGAGTCAAAATGTCCTATATCCTGCCTTCACCAGGAAGTATTTTGTCTCCTTGCCAAGCTAAGAAGCATGGAAGCCGAGGTCAATACCAGATTAAAACACAAGCTCATTTGTAAAAATGCTACAGAGAAAGAAAATAGAAGATTGTAGGCAATCTCACCTCATAAAATTCTGAAATACAAGAGCAGAAAAAAACTCCACAAAACCTTGGCTTGAGACCTACCTGAGCTAGTTCAGCACAACAATGTTCATAAGTGAATCTGAAAGAAGACAAAAACCACGTCTTTTTCAAAGTTCCATAATGCTGTCCTCTATTTTCATCTTTAGTGATAGAGGAGCTACCATGTTTTACCTCAATGCCTCAGGAAGCTGAAATGGCATTTAAGACAATGTAGTGATGGAAACAACTGAACCAGACTAAATAGATGCTAAGGAAATGTATGCTGCAGGCAACACAATCTTGAAATTATGTGAATCTTTGAACACCAATTTCTGAATAATAAAAACTGTAAGTGACCCAATGAGCAATGGAGAGCCACAAAAACTCACCTTAAACATCACTTTCTTCACAAGGCCTTTCTGATTCCTGTAGCTACCATGATGTATTTGTTGTTTTGTTGGGTTGTGTGTTTTGTTTTGTTTTTGAGATTTCGTAGATACTTGGATGTGGAAAGGGCAGGTAGGCGGCACAGGTCATCTTCACGAGTTCAAATCTGACCTCATATACTTACTAGTTGTGTGACCCTGGGCAAGCCACATAACCCTGTTTGCCTCAGTTTCCTCATTTGTCAAATGATCTGGAGAAGGAAATGGCAAACACTGCAGGATCTTTGCCATGAAAATCCCAAATGGGGTCATGAAGAGTTGGACATGACTGAATAACAACAAAATAAGTGCGCGCACACACACACACACACACATTGTTTTCCCTAATAGAGTGTATGTTCACTATGGGTAGATGATTTTCATTTTTGTCTCTGTCTCTCTGGCACCTAGTGTAGTTCTTGGCAAGTAGTAGATGTTGGATAAATGTTTGTTTGCACAAGTACACCATATCATTTTTTTTGCAGTGTTGACCTCTCAATAATAGATTTAACCAGGGAAATTGGGGATTTGAAAAAGAGGTAAGCCAGTCATGTGGAAAGAGCTAGTGGTGGGACAAATGGGTGTTTGAAGGTGCATATTTGAAACACTCAAATCTAGCAAAAGGCTCTAGCTGCCTAGCACATTGGGGGAGTACTTTTAGGAGCGTTCAAGTGAGAACGCAGACCGGAATCACGTAAGACAAGAAAAGTTGGATCGGTTACAATAGGCAGTAAAACAGGAAAGACAAAGCCACATCATCGAACCCACAGATCCACCAGAGCATTAACAAAGGTTTCTTGAAAGGAAATTGTTTTGCTTAACAAATTTTCTGTCCTTTAAGGAAGTAAACCCACACACAAATATTTCAATTCAAATTCTTGTTGGAGAATTTTATTTCACTTTGTATTGGGGCTTCTTTGCATCTTTAGGAAGGTATAAACCTAAGCACCTACAAATCCCTTTCTTCTTACTTCAAGGCTTACACCAGGAACATTATGTCATGTAGACAGATTGACAGATGGACCAGACAGACAGAAAAGGTGATAGATAGGCAAGTAGATAGACAGACAGATAGATGGATAGATGGATAGATAGACAGACAGACAGACAGATAGACAGATAGACAGATAGACAGATAGATAGATAGATAGATAGATAGATAGATAGATAGATAGATAGATAGATAGATAGATAGAGAGAGAGAGAGAGAGATAGGTAGATAGATAGATAGATAGATAGATAGATAGATAGATAGATAGATAGATAGATAGATAGATAGATAGATGGACGGATGAATGGACAGATGGATAGATGCATGGATGGATGGATGGATGGATGGATGGATGGATGGATGGATGGATGGATATAGACTTGTTAAATATCCCACATTAAGTATAGCTCGATTGCATTTTTACAGTGATATATTCCTACAAAATTCCCAATTAAATTATTTCTGTTTCTGATGAACATTCACAAGTCTGTAATAAACTTTCACAACTGGGAATTTTATGACACTACAACACCTCTTTGCACACTTTCAAAGGCTTGGTTTGGTTGGTGTGTGTGTGTGTGTGTGAACTCTTGGCTGCACAAATTTTCCACTGATCTGTGCCTGAGTAACAATAGAAAGGAAAGTGTTTTGGATGTACAATCTCACACTCAACCACTGTAATAGCTACAATGGCAGTTGTGAATGTAGTAGCAGTTGGTAAGAGCTGTTTACTTAATGCGAACTTTCTTAGCAGGCTCCATTCTGAAGACTGTCGTTATGGCGGGCAGATACTTGCTCACAGAGGCGCGCGCCATGAAGGCTGTGTTTTGCTGAAAGTCATTTTACCTTAGAAGGAGCAAATCCTCAGAATGACCTTCAGCTACTATTAGCCCATCTACATGCAGTGTCTAGATACAAAATGCACCTGCCATCTGTCAGCTGAGATTTCCCTTGGCACCAGTATTCCCTACTGCCCCTTTTTTCTACAACCCCCCGCCACTAACCCCCTCCTGAAAAAGTCATCTGGAGGCTAAGAGAACCCAGGGAGAAGGTCTTCCTTGGCTAGCAGGGAAGAAATGCATTTAGACCAATCATTAAAAACCATTACCTAACAAAGTGCATGTTCGTCAGGAACACAGTGGTACTTGCCAATGAATTAATCAGCAAAATAGATTATGAGGTGAGATTAGCTGTCTCTTGAATATGATCAGAATTCATGAGACCCGAAAGCAGCGTGAGTAGCTGCTCACCAAACCGCAGCCCCTTATGGGACCAGATCAGTTAATATCTTCAGTCCTCAGTCTAGATTTTATCCTGCTCCTTGTTCTACAAGACGACAGAATTGATATTCCTGGACTTGGGGCCCTGACCAAGGCTTTCATAGAGGATGGCAGTGAGAATCATCTATTTTAATAATTGATCATTCAATTAGCAGAGCAAATGTGAAGTTAGACAGGTCTCTGTCTATCAGTGGCAGTGGGATATAAATGGCTGAAGCTCATTATCAAGCATAAAATAAGAAAGTCCTTTCTAAAGATTTATTTTTTAAAATCTTCCCCTTCCTACCCACTCTTTCTGCTAGAGCTTGCTGTTTTTTCCTCAATGCTATTCTGTTGCAAAGTATAATCAAAGAGCTGATTGCACACCCTGAATTACACTGAATAGTGATTTAGCTGTTATTATTATACAAATGGTGACTAATATTAGGTACAGAGCCTCTGAATAGAGAATAATCTTAGTTCTTTACCAGCTTCAGCTAAAACTCCAGAAAAAAAAGTAAATAAAGGCAGATAAGCCAGCAGCATCGTGAAGGAACTCCACATGGGTTCCAGGTGTTATTTCCAGCTCTTACACACTAGCTTCATTTTCATGTTGAAGGAGGTTTCATTTTCATTCAAGAAGGCTGAAATTGTGATGTATACACATTTGGACCTTTCACAAGTTTTCATGCATGGCCTGTCAAATTGCCTGGATTTATCATTACAATTCTGAGGCGAAGCCAGTTTTTCTATGGTAATGTTATATTTTATCTGGATTGTATTTTTACCCCCAGCTCCAAAGCCCTCAATAGGTGCTGAGTAAATACTTGTTAAAAATCAATTGTTTGATGTCAGTGTAGCATAAACTCTAGCAGGTTCTTGAAAGCTGGGAGTGTTTCCGGGATGAGCTGACAGGGACCTTTGTGAGTGATGTCTAAAGTTGAGAGTGACAACCCTGGAGGGCTGGGAACCAGTTGACCACGAGACGAATTTATTCAGCTTCAGTAGTTTTCAATCTGCAACAATCCAACTACAGATGAAGTCACAAATACCTGTAGTGTCAAAAGATTGACTTTTAAAATAATTTTAAGATGTTAAAATTAATATATAGACCATCAAATAGAAATATTTCTCTGTTTGTAAGAGATTAATTGGTAATATTCCCAGAAGGTGTTCATTCTTTTATTCAAAGCAATACATAGGACCCTTTATTAGAGTTATTGACACTCATGTACGGAATGGACTGACTGCTTCAAGATGCTTCCTTATGTATAGCTCTTTTAATAAGGGTATATAGTTTTATTACAAAAAGATATTTCTTACAATTTAAAATGAAATAAATTATTCCCCAAAAGACAAGAAAAAAACTTGCCTAAAGCATAAAATACTTCCTCCTCCTCCAGCTGTATATTTTGAACAGCTGCATATGGCCTTGCACCAATAGTAATATATATAAACATATGTTGAGATATAAAAACAGCTAAATTTTAACGGCCTCCACCATTGAGGAGTGTGTTTCTTAAATAAGTAAACCATAGGGCAATTCTATACTTTATAGCCCAATGACATAGATGGGTTGTGTTTTTTTTCTTTTGATCAAAAAAGGCAAAAAAACCAAAAACTAGAATTAAAACTTTTTCATTCTATAGACAAAGAGGAAATTGAAATTTTTATGATCAACTTGAACATAATCAATGTATCTAATGTACTTCAATGCATGTGGAAGTGCAGAAAATAGAGCATCTAGTAGAAACAGAGATTTAGAAAGGAAACAGGACAGTTTGCAAATGTGTGTCTATACATATGCACATACACACATACATGTGCGTATATATATATAGGCACATACATATGTGTGTATCTATACATGCACATATACATATATATGTTTGTGTATATATACATATATATGCATGCACTCATGTACTGAACAAATACTTATTAAGCACCTATAAAGAGACATGAATAAGATGTAGGTCTTCTTCAAGAAACAAGAGTCCAACATTCTTTTTTTGCAAATGAGCAAATTGAATCCCAGGCAATGATATGGTAGCAGATCAGGACTTGTGAGAAAAAAAGCAGGCTGGACAGGTAGATGAGACTGTGGAGGATCTTGAATACCATATGAAACAGTCTAATTGTCATGGCAATGGTGAGTCACAGAAGATTTGTGACCCTGGAGCATGATACTTAGAGCCTTTAAAAAGACTGATTTGGTAGCAATGTGCAATATAGACAGAAGGGGTAACAAATTATAGGCAGGGAGAAAATTAGGAAGAATTTTTAGTAGTTTAACTAAGAAATAGGTAATTGACCTCATTCGGGAAGGTGAAAATGGATCGAACAGATAAGTGGGAGAGTGAAGGAAGATTGCCCAAGATTTTGTGAATCATTAAAGTGAGAGAGGCAGGAGAAGAGAGAATTAGAGGTTATCTGAGTGTTTCATATGGGACTGGGAGAATGAGGATGTTTTTAATAGAAATAGGCAAGCATCACAAGGACATTTGGAAGAGAGATTATTACTTTGTTTAGGGACATGTAGAGTTTAGACTGCCAGCAGATTACCTCTCCTACTCTAAGCCTCCATGTCCAATCTCCAACCTTCATCACATTTCTCATCTGGGCTCTTCTGTCCTTTGACACTCTAACCACCCAATAGCTCACACCAGAACCATTACATTGTTCTAGCGCTTAGTCTCTCTTCTTCAAATCTCTCCCTCCTTCAATCCATCCTTCACTTACTTGTCACATTGATCTTCCTAAAGTACAGCTCTGGCCTTGGCACCCTTCCTATTAAGTAAATTCCAGGAACTACCCATTACCTCCAGGATCAAGTACTATGTCTTCTGTTTAGCTTTCAAAACCCTTCTTAACCTGGCTCCTTCCTACCTTTCTGTTCCTCTTACACATTAGTTCCCTGCTCCATGTACTCTAGAATCTAGCAACACTGACCCCTTTCTTGCATAAGAAATCCCGTCTCCTGATTGGTCATTTTGACTCCTCATCTCTGCCTATGGACTTCTTGACTTCCCTTGGCTTACTTCGAATCACAGCTAAAATCTGATTTCTGCGAGAAGCCTTTTTTGATACTCCTTAATTGTAGTCTTTCCTCTACATTTTTTTTTCCAATTTTTCCTACATATAGCTTGTGATAGCTTGTTTGCTTGCTGCCTCCTGTGGCAGACTGTGAACTCTTAGAGCCTAGGGACTGGTTTTTTGTTTTTGCCTCTCTTTTTATCCTCAGTATTTAGCACAGTGCCTGCCACGTAACAAATTTTTAAATACATGCTCGATATGAATTGATATTAATTTGATTTGATGTGAATTTTGGTGAAAAGTTCAGTAGGTAGTTAGAGATGCAGGTTGATGGTTCAAGGGAAGGGATAAAGTCTAAGATACACAATTTGGAATTATTTAAGTATATTTGATATTTGAACTCATGGAAGAGGATGAGATTTTCAGAAGGGGGGGAAAGGACTAAGGAAGGAGAGAGCAAAGCATTAAGAAGAAAACAACAGAAGGACAGAACTTTAAATATGCCTCCATTTAAGGTTTAGGAATGAGAGATAGAATGATCAAAGAGAGATATTCAGGTAAGTTTAGTATCAGGAGAGGCAAGGGAGAAAGATTGTCAAGAATGAGAGGAAGATCACTGTGTCAAACACAAGAATGGGAATTAAGAGAAAACCATTGGATTTTATGAGTCATTGTTGACCTCTGAGAGAGCAATTTTAGCAAAGTGGTAGAGACAAAAAATAGATTACAAAATATTCTGGGTATTGAGAAAGAGTAAGCATGAAGCATAGCTGATATTTTTAATGAACTCATCAGGGAAAGGAAGAAGAAAGAATGGTAGTTCAAGAATTATTGGGTTTGAGTACATATTTCATCACATAATCTTTAGCATAGCATAATTATTGGCTTGTAAACTTTCATCATATAAGTGTCACATGGTATAATTCTGTTCATCATGCTGCTTAAAAGGTAAACAGAACAGCAATGTATTCACCAGTGGCATATGGATAGACATTTATGTCTCATACATTGTGAGCTGCAAGTCTAGAATTCTCAGCGCATAAGCATTTTCAGTATATTTCCAAAAGTCAGTTTGGGGGGTTTGTTTAGAGCACTGTATTACTAATGGTACTGTCACTCAACCCAACAAAGAGCCATAGGCACCAGAGGAACACGCTGGTAGGCAAAGCTGCCATGAGTAAGTCATGTGAATATGGCAAGATTTGCAACTTCCCAATTTTAACATATATTCATGAGTATTCCATGCATTCTAATGTTGCACCAAACACAATTTAGCAATAAATTATTTTTAAGTAATACCAGCACAATTTTAAAGCTTCACATAATAGGAGCACCCCACTTTTTCCAGAAAATTTGACATAAGATCTTCAGTGGCTATGTGGTAATATACAATAAAGTTTGTTATGGGATGTGAGAGGTTTTTGTAACAACAACAATAATAAAATAAGATAGTTGTAAAGGAAGTTGAGAAGGAATAAAAAAGTATAACTATGAGAAAGACTCAAGATTTTTGCTAATAGTAATAGACATTTTATATTTTAATAGTCACTAAAGCTTTCTTGACCTAATATATATGATTTGAATGGGATAATCTAAACCACTCTTTTCTTCTCAAATACCTTTTTTTGTTTGGTTGGTTTTTTGTTTTTGCTTTTTGGAGAGGGAAAGTAGGCCATTTGGGGTTAAATGACTTGCCCAAGGTCACATAGCTAGTAAATGTTAAGTGTCTGAGGCCAAATTTGAACTCAGGTCCTCTTAACTCCAGGGCCAGTGCTGTATTCACTCTGCCACCTAGCCACTAATCAAATACATTTTAAATCCTTATAACATATATGGCATAAATCTAAGGTAAAGTTGCAAATCTTAAAAAAAATCATATATATACTACTTGGATTAGACACTTGTCTCAAAAGTCTTACTGCTGTTTTAAGCTATTATTGAGCTTTAAGAATTTAAAACTTCACTAAGGCTTCTGAGACATATTTTAGAGAAGTTTAAACAAGGACGTGAAGAGAAGATGCTTTCATATTGCAAGTGAAGTTTGTAGTTCAAAGTTAAAATTGTCTTTTAAATGTCATTTAGGCAAATTATAATAACATGGAATTATTATTTGAAATTTGCTTTTAGCTTTTCTGCTGTGTACAGCTTATACTGTGGTGAGAAAGAAGAGTTCTCCTTGTAGCGATATGACATTTGTCAGAATAATCAGGGTTCTCGATTTGAAAGTTAGGTTTTCTGCTAGGAAGGGCATGGTGAGCTTTGGGGGTACCTCTATTCTCCTCCCTACCCTTTTTCCTCTCTCTCTTCTCCTCTTTCTGCTTCTCTGAATCAGCATGAGGAGGCCAGCATGTTTGCTGTTTTGTTGATCATTTAGCCTAATTTAGGCCTCAAATACAAAGATGTACCAACCCCTTAGAAAGCAGCTGTTCCTTTAAATATATTAAGCAATTTGTTTTAGGTAATGTAGCCTATAAAATTTTAATTTTGGATTAAATAAGCCATATCTTTCAGGATGCCAATAGCACCTTGACATTCAAAAGATGAAATATGGGCGCATTTAGTGAATTTCTTCTCAGGATGCTCCAGCAGAGAAGGGTCAATAGTTTCCTAATGGAAGCAGTCAATGGCAATTTCTCTTAGTAAACTCAAAGAAATTAGCACTAAACAACAGAAGCTGGTGGCTGGAGTTCCCTATGATTGTGTGGTGAGATTGTTACATGTTTTAGAAAATAGCTTTAGAAGGCAATAGATTGACTAGCTAATTGATAGAAAACAGTTTAATGGTATTGGCTCTAATGGTGGTTTTACTGTAATCTACAAACCAGATCATTTAGCAGGGAATCTATATTAAGAAACTGATAACAAAGTGCTCAGATGTAAGTAGGTATAGGTTAAGATTATTACATTTTAATTTTATGGTGTGGAATAGAACAGATGTTTGCCAGGGTTGGGATTTGAATTAACAATACATACCACCTCGTGCTTCACAAGTACCTGTGGGTTGTGTGCAACTCTGAGTGTGAAATCTCAGCTAACAAACTCTAAAACATTTATGTGAACTTCATTCTTGTTGTCTTCTGTGAAAAGTTATTGAACAACTAAAACTTTATGGTTCCATGAGGAAATATGTTGCCTTGAACCAGAGACTCAGAAAGAACAATTGGGGTACCAAGATTCCCACCCTAGCTTTGTCCAAAACCCACTATACTACCTTGTGCTTTCTCCGAAAACTTTCAAATTCTCTGGTTCCTCTTCTCTAAAATGAAGGCATTGGATTGGATGATACCAAAAGTCCCTTCTAGTTAACCTGTCAACCTTATTAGGCCCCAATTCCAGTGAAGGTTAAAAAATAGTTTTCTTTCCAAGTTTTGCCTTCAGATATTTATCAAGGATTGTAATTATGTCCTAAGAAAAGTTCAAGGTATTTCACTTTTCTAGCATTTTGCTAGAATCTTATTTTATTTTTAAAAAAGAAGCAGTGTGTCAGTGGATAGAGCTTTGGGCCTGAATTGGGAAGACTCAAGTTCAAGTCTTGTATTAGATACGTATTAGCTGTGTAACTCTGACAAGGTTATTTAACCTCTGCCTGACTTGGTTTCCTCATATGTAAAATGCACATAATAATAACACTAATCTTTCGAGGTTGTTGTGAGAAACAACTGACATAATATTTGTAAAGTGCTTTGCAAACTTTTTTTGTCATTCAGTCATTTCCGTTGAGTTCAATTCTTTGTGACTCCAGGGTTTTCTTGGCAAAGATACTGGAGTAGTTTGCCATTTCCTTCTCCAGTTCATTTTACACATGTGGAAACTGAGGCAAACAGGGTGAAGTGACTTACCCAAAGTCACACAACTAGTAAGTGTCTGAGGCCAGATTTGAACTCAGGAAGATGAGTGTTCCTGACTCCAGGCCCAGAAATCTATCCACTGTACCACTTAACTGTCCCTTACAAAACTTAAAGGGCTAAATGAATGCTAGCTATTATTACTGTGGGCATTAAGGTAAAGATTATATGATAACACAGAGTACCTATGAGCAGTCTTACAGAAAGACGGCCTTTTGATCCATGTTTGCAGGTGCTTGCTGTTCCAAGTTAAAGTAGGAAATCAGCAATAAATATTGAACAAAGAAAGGTTATCTCTTTACCCTATAGCATTTTCATAAATAAAGAGTGAAAAGAAAATCAATGTACAGCCATTTTCTGATGCCAAGTCTTGTTTATTTCTGTGTCTAATTACCATTTGACATGCAGTCTAGTTCCAATAAGCCAGCACAGGAGCCTGCTTTGTGCTGCCGTTCCTTCAGATCTCTCAGCTGAATAGATGTTACGAAAGCAACACACAACATTCACATATTACATTAATTTTTCTTTTGGAGATGTCACTTGTCTCTGTAAATATATCCTGAGACAATCTATATGAAAATATCCAAAAATATTTGACAGGTGTAAGTAGCTATTATGGCAAACATTATTTTTGCTACATTATGGTTGTTATTATTATGAGTATTATAAATTGGTGCCAAACATCTGAAAAGTTCTCCTGGTTTCTCGTAATGGTACAATATTCATAATCTTCTTATCTCTGAATGAAGGAGTCAGTTAAGGTTTGATGGAGAGCCAACCTCAGGGTCAGGAACATTCAGGTTCAAGTCATAAATCCAACATGCGTTGGCCCCATTTAACCTCATGTTGCCCTCAAGGGCCTCTCTAAAACTATAAATTGAAGAAATATATTAGTGGGGAGGTTTTCCTCAGTGGGAGATAACTTATGCAAAGCACTGTATGAATGTGAGTTGCTATTTACTACTGTTATTATTTGGGAATTACATCTGCAATTTCATTGGTTTAGGGGATCCTCAATTAGGAAACTCTTACCAATACAGATTGCCACCCGCTTAGCAACTTAGCCTCTCAAAGATTAGCCTGGGGCTGCTTAGAGGTTAAGTGATTTGGCCCGGGGCAAGCAGCCAGTATACTGGGGAAGTAGAAGGGAAACCCAAGTCTTTCTAAAACTGGCAGGATTTTTGTGGACTACATTATGTTTCCTCCCACTGATTTTTCCTCAGTTATCTGGCCTGTAAAAAATGCGGAGGTTGTACTATCTGTAGGCCCAGCTCCAATCCCAGCAAGCTCTTAGTTTAGATTGGAAGCTGGGGCAAAATAAGACATTTGTGAGTCACTGAACAAAGGGAGTTTTCTTTGCTCCAAACACAGCAAAAATACAGTGGCACACCTGCTCCCCCTTGTTGGCATTATCAGAGGCAACTTATGTGATCTCAGGCACCTTTTATGCCCCTAGGTCAGGGAAACTGGAGCCAACCAAGTTGCTTAGGAGGAAAGAATACTTCAGAGCAGTCAGAGAAAACATGGATGCCATCACAGACTAGATGCCCCAAACCTATGCTTCTATTACTGTTGTGCTGATGAAATTACATCTCAACAACAACAAAAAAGGTTTATATCCTCTGACCTTTTGTTCTTCTTGTATTTCAATTGTGTTTCTTATTACTCCTTCTCTTTTTATTCACCACAAAAGGTCAAAGCCTTTATTTGTAGCATCTTTTCTGTATGTGAGATTTTTTTTTT
>JAQQSW010015802.1:0-11809 GCA_028646575.1 Pseudocheirus occidentalis | reverse complement strand
CTTGAAAATCTGTTTAGAGTCCCATTTTATGAGTTTTTAGCGTGTTTGTGTGGGAGGTGCGGTGCTTTGCTGCTTCTACGCCGCCATCTTGGTTCCACCCCCCGTCCAATAATTTTTAAATTGTCTCTCCTGGATCTATTTTCCAGGTCAGTGGTTTTTTTCAAAGTGATATTTCGCATTACCTTATATTTTTCATTTTTTGGGGATCCGTTTAATAGTATCTTGATTCCTTATAATGTCACGTCCTTCCATTTGCTCCACTCTAATGCTGGTGCTGGTCTGGGTTCCCAGATGACTGCAATGAACTTCTTCCTGCCTTCCTGCCAGGCTGCCTTCAGTGGGAGCTTTCTTACTCTGTCATTTTGTGAGTTGTGGGGCTTTAAAATTTGTTTAGAGTCATATTTCAGAAGTATTTGAGGTGGTTATGAGGAGAGCTGTGGAGTTTTGCTGTTTCTATGCCACCATCTTGACTCCGCCCCTCCCCACAACAAAGGACACTAAATGCTTTCCAAAGGGCCTTTCCAGCTTCAACTCTAGATTGAATTTCATTCTGGTGTGTGGGTCAACACTGAAAATATGCCGATGCCTACTTACACCCACCATGATGGAGAACAGCAGAATTCATTATTAAATAGCTGGACTATGATTTTAAAAAAACATGTTTATGTTTAAAACTTAGAACTAAAAACAATAAGATTTTTGTGGTAGCATGTGTTCAGATGACCCTTGGTACACTCAGCTTGACCTTTCACAAAACCCTCCCACTGTGTTAAGTCAACTGCAAAATTTGTAAGGTATTACACTGTAAATATGATTTTGAAATGGAAGCCTTGTTGAACCACACTGGATCCTTTATTTCACTCAAAACCCACTTGCGGAGCTTCCAACTAATTATTCAAACTTGTCCTTTTTGCCTCTTCACTTTCCTAATTTTTAACTATAAGTAGAATACTTTAGACTGTGAATAAAGACAATTGTAACCAATATGAATATGATTTTATCTTTGTTAAAAATACTCAAGTCATTTTCTGGGCTGCAAAGTAAACATGTGTTTTGTTCTTGGAAGGTGTTCTGTTTTTTTCATTATACAGAGCCATGCCATGACTTGTCAGAATAGTTTTTTTTCTTTGAATTCATAGACTCTCATGTGATTCTGGAATGTTGACTACATGTGAAATTTTATATTAATTAGATAAGATAATTAGATGTAGCCCTATTAATGCAACATTTCTATGTTTAAGTGAATGTATTTAAAATAGGTACAAAAATATTCATAGTGGCTTTCAGGTTAGTTTAAAATTTTTCTTGTGGCTCCATCTTCCTAATTTTCTAACAGAATTTTTGTGAATTTTTTTTTATCATTTTTTTGAAGCAGGATGACTAAATCTCCCTGTCTGATCCAGGATGGAATTACAATGGCCACTCATTATAGCCAGTCCCATTACTGACTGGCACAGAAAATTTGACCTGCTCTGTTTCCAATCTGTGCTGGTTCATCCCTCCTTAGGCAGTGTGATGACCCCCTAAGGGCACAGTATACAGGTGCCAAATAGCAACCACACATGATCAGTATAGCTCAGAACTCAAGAGCTCAAGGGATACACCGGCCCAAGACTCCCCAGTAACAGAGACAATACGCATCTGCAACCATGCCCAGGTCATTATTACTTTGTGTAAGGAGAGTTTTTCATCTTCTTTAGCAATTTCTAATTTCATGCCAAATTTTGCTGGGTGTGGTTTTAATTGAATACCCTGGGAAGTCGCCAGTGGTAGCAGCGGTCATCTGTTGCTTCAGTGATGATGTGTCCCCTTACTGTGGCAATATGAAGAGAACACCCAACTAGCAATACTGTTCATATGTAAGGGGTGTTCACAAGTCAGATTTTTGTATCCCTGAGAGCATCTTCTCACATGGCAGCTTTTTTCATCTTATGCCTGTGAAACCATTTGTTTATGTGCCCTCTCTCTTACAAGATTGTAAGCTCCTTAAGAGCAGGAATAGAATCTTGTTTATCTCTGAAATCACGCTTAGCATCTCTTAGTGTTTCATGTATAGCAATCACTTGATAAATGTCTGCTGAATGAACAAATGTATTTTGGTTCTAAATACAGTAGTACTTTAGTGACCAGGGATTGATATGAGATTAAGCGCTATTAAGCACCTACTAGAAAAGCAAGCAGGTACTATAATAATCATAATTTTGGTTATATTCTTTCAGTAAGAACAAGTAAAACAGGGAGGGAGGAATGGAAATGGCCATACTAAGCTACACCACTGCCACTGCCCATCAAGCCCTGTTAGGAGTACAACTAAAAGGTCCAGAACAATAACTGACATTTGTATTGTTCTTTGAAGTTTGCAAAGCACTTTACATACATGATCTTGTTTGATCCCCAAACTCTGTGAAGCACAGCAGGATGGCTGCTATGAACAGCTTTAAAGTTCTGATCACATAGTATAGTGAACTCTCGATTTATTCAGCAATAAACTAAAGCAAAACATTCACAGAAATCAAAGTTCAACATTCACAATGATATAACATAACAACTTATTACCAAAGTGGCCACACAGTCTTAAACAAAAGACAGAATTCAGTAGGTTGCAATCTGGATTAATCAATATAAAGTACCCATCTAAAGTCTTCTTTCATCTTGATTGGAGACTGGCTTCCAATCATCTTTAACCTCAATCATCCTTAAGAGCTACAAAGGACAAAGTACAAAAGCTTCCCACCTCTAGGGCACAGTAACTCATAATTTTGTCAGTCAGCACTAAGGACCCAAGTAAAAATCTTTTCAATCTTAACTTAAGGCTCACTTCCAAACTCCATGGCTTCTCTTCCGTGCTCCCAGCTCTTTCTTTAATTCATCCAACTGTCACCTAGATTCACAGACAGGCAATTCCCAGCTCCTGGTCCAGCTTCTGGTCCAGCTTCCGATCCAGCTACTCGCATCAAGCTTAGCAGAGCCACAACAACATTCATTCATTTTGCCAGCACTGTCATCAATTCGCTTTCTGCTTGTGAAATCAGCACAGACCAACAGACAGGGCCTCTGTCTGAGAAATTGAGAAAAATCGTTAGTAAAGTCCCAGGACCTCTGAAACCATCAGTAAAACCCTCCTCCAAGATCTCTATAAAAATACAGCAGGAAAGTCCTCTTCCAGGGTTTTTGAAGCAGCAGTAAGGTCCCAGGGCTTCTGTAACAACAGCAACATCCTCTATTAGCAGACAGGTCTGGTAAAGTAACATCAACACAGACATAACAGAGAAACAGAATGCCAGCACCATAGTTGCCCTTCCTCCCAGTTCTCAGTCTCAGCTATGCGTGAGCTTTTGTATCATCAGCTCCTTCCTGTTCTGCCCTCCTCTTACATCCTTCCTGTTCTGGTCTTTGGCAAGTTTCTCCCACTCTTGGTTTCACAGGTTCTATTTCTAAAAAGACTTGATATAATCACAAGTGAGACTCAAAGGCATTTGAAGAGCTGAAACAAGGATCTAAGTACAATTTTGCTTGCCATTACAAGCAGGTGTTAGAGTATTAGTATCCCCATTTCATAGATGTATAATCTGAGGTTTGCAGAGTTTATGGGATTTGACCTGTTTATACAACTAGTAAGTATCTGAGGTAGGATTTGCTTTCCTTATTCTGGATCCACCAGGTGTTTTTTTCCCCCATTATGCCACCCTGGCCCTCAAAATCAAGGTAAAAATGAATGGATACCATAACAAAAACATAAACATAAATCAGACTTTTAATGCCACAGATAGCAATAGTGCTGTTGAATTTAATATCTGAATGAAAAATATGAATTCAACCAGAAACAAATTACAATCACAGAATCTACACCTGGATTCTAGAAGCTTTGCTCAGTGTAATGAGATTGCCAACAGAATTCAAGTCTCTTAACTTTGCTCTTCTCTTTGATAACTAGTCAGTCACTAAAGTATTAGTTTTTGAATCTGAAGTGTTCCCAGATTTAGATTTTCTCATTATTAGTTACAATTATATTTTTCTTTAGATACTATAATGATAAATGTGACAAATACTTGCTCTAATGATATACAAGGTTAAGCCACTAGAGCTTAAGTTGACACCTTGTGTCACCACTAACACAATTGTTCGGTAACTTAAAATTGCACTAAGACTTTGGCATACCCTAATATAAATATGGAATGAAAGATATTATCTAGGATATGAATGTTTGGAAAGGGAGATAGGCCAGTCATGAGTGGTATACTGGATTTCATGTAATGTAAAAAGACCTGAAGGAAAACTCCCAGAATATTGGGAGTCTTAGCTGATCTGGAGGACAAAGGCTTGAAGTTCTGATGTAGCTTCCTGGTCACCTAAGATGAAAAAACCCTACCCTTTTTGTTAAAGGTTATATGATCCACAGATGTTTCATCTTGCCCAAACCCAACTCTGTAGATTGTATCACTAAAACAGTCTGAGTCAGGCATGGCCCAGAACCCTCCAATCCAAACTGATGTCAGTAATGAAGATTCAGATGTTAGAATTTGAGTTCCTGTACCATGTACCCATGATGGAGAATAGTACAACATATTTCTCACGGCTAGATAAATGGCCAGAGATTAGTGAGAACCACAGTGAAAAGCTTCAGCAAGGCAGTATCTTGGTCAGGTTCAGTGTTTGACATATAACACAGATACAACAGTTACTCGGAAACCCTCCCTTTACAGTACTGAAACTGATGTCATTGACAGAGTTATGGAGAGCTAAGGAAGATAACAATGAATCCTTCTAACAGGGGCTACAGAGAACACCAGAAAGATGGTGACATTTCACTTGCTGACATCTGGAGAGCTTCAGTGCACAACATATTTACTGTGGAGGCCTTGGGAATGTCAGCTGGAAGATCCACATAGAACATAAATTAATATAAACGACTCTTGGAGGAAGAGTTGCTTATTGGTCGTTTTTATATCTTCCATAAGATTTCTATTTCCTTGAACTGATAAACTCTTTTGTTTTGTTTTTTTACTTTGAGCTTTGCAAGCCACGTGCTTGCCAGAAGAGTTGGTAATGACCCACTGAATAGTATCATATAGTGAATTTCTGAAATTTTCTAGAAGGGGCAAGAGAATAAATAGAGAAGAATTCCTAGAGACTGTTAAACTGAACTCTTTGTACTATTTGACGGCTTTTGACACAAAGATGGCATTGACCAAGCATCTGTTCTAGAGTAAGAACTAGGCTAGTTTCTGGGAATACACACATACACAACAAAAATCATGTGATCTCAACTGTACAAAAAAAAAAGAACAATCTGTTCTAAGGGGTATCATACGTATATAAATAATTATAATGCAAAGTAGCCCATGATGTAGACAAAGGAGAAATAAAGACAACGGGCCTCAGCAACTTGAGGATGGTACCTACATGGAGGTGGTGATACCTAAACTGAATATTTTGCTTTACTCTATGACATCAGACTGCACTCTTAAGACCCTACCAACCACCTTAAGAATGGGTGCTGTTAGTAATAACAGGAAGGAGAAATTCAGGTGTTAAATTATGGGTAATTTAGTAAAAAACAAACAAACAAAAACAAAAACAAGCAAACAAACAAATCTTACCATCTAGAAAATAAACTGTAAGAACTTGTATTCCTGAAGGTGTCAGTTTTGTCATTTTGTATAAAAAGAAAAATACAATAAAAATTATGATTTTATACCAAACAAAAGTAGAAGCAAGAAGAAGTTAAATGGCTTGGCAGGAGAATAAAAGAAAATTCTAATGAAATAAGGAACTGAACATCAAGTACTAAGACTGACAAACCAGTGAAATATTATGATTAAAGCATAACCATACTTACCCTAACAATCTAGATGAAGACTCAAAATGGGGCAATTCCAGTGAGGAGGAAAAAAATGGAATTGTTTGAAAAGAATAATGTGGATGCATGAGAAATTGATCAAATGATTCAGATGCAACAGATTTAAATTTCTATAAACAGAAAATGGAAGCCAGGGCAGGGAACAGAATGGATACGATTGTGGCACAGTCCTGTAAAACTGATGGTGGCAATGCCAATGCTCAGAATGAGCTGAAGCTGGAGAAGGAAGCTAAGGAACAAAAGGGATGTTGTTGTTGCTGTTGTTATACGTTGGATAAAAGAAGAAAGTTAAAGAAGAGAAAGGACTGCTTTTAGCCTAATTGATAAATATTGGAGAAGAACAACAAGAAGGGACAGCTTTCTATTCTCAGTTTGCTTTTGTTTTCACTGCCAAGGAGAGTGACCTTTGCTTTGGAATTAACAGAGCAAAATACATAGTATGAGATTATCTCCTTTCTTTTGAAGAAGGCAAGTCACCTAGACCAAATACACTCCATCCTCTGAGTAGATTTGATTACTGAACCTATGTTAGTAATAGCTGAAAAATTATGAGAAATGGTTGAAGTACCATCAAATTGAAGAAATGTGTAGGTTTGTTTCTAAAAATATTTGATATAATCACTGGTGAAAGTAGAAATTATTCTGTTCTTTGTGTCAGTATCCCCAGGACTTGGCCTAGTGCTTGTCGTGTAATAGACATTTAATAAGCGCTTATTGATTGACTGAGAGCAGAGACTGTAAACAATAGGTAACTGAGCTTGACTTCACTTTCTAAGAAAACTATAAGACATATAATTAGGGATGGTACTGGAAACATCTAAAAAAATCAATAAGAGGCCATGGAAGACTAACCTAATTTCCTTTTTTTGATAGAATTACTAAACTAGCAGATCAAGGAACTGTTGAAAATATAGCTTATGATGATTTTAGCAAAGAATTTTCACAAAGTATCTCATATTTGTTGAAAAGATGACTACAATAATTCAATTAAATGAATTCAGAACTGTTTGAATGACCAGACTTAAAGAGTTATCAAATGTGATTTGATGTCATCATGGCAGCAGATCTTCAATGGAGTGTCTCAGGAATCCATGCTTTGTCCTGTGATAATTTAACATTTTAATCTGTGATTTCAAGAAAGTCAAGGACGGCATTGCATTTATAGATGACACAAAGGAGAGACAGCTAACACACTGGGTGACAGTCAGGATCCCAAAAGATCTTACTAGACAAGATTATATATAAAGTCTACAATTGAGTTCAAAAAATCTACTTCGTAAGTATGAAAAGAATTATGGTTAGACGACAGTTTGCCTACTAATAATTTAGTTTTGTGGACTGTAATCCTTGCATGAATCAGTGGTGATCTGGCAGCCAAAAGAGCTAAACTAATCTTGGACTGCATCAAAAGGCATAATTTCCATGAATAAGAAGTAATAATCCCCTGTATTATACTCCAATCAGACTATATCTGAAGTATTGTAATAAATTCTGGATCTGATAACTGAAGAAAGAAATTATTAAGCTGAGGAGTGTATAAGGGAAGGTAACCAGGATGGTGAAGGACTTTGAATCCATTTCATGTGAGGATTCATTGAAGGAGCTTGGAATGTTTATTCTGGAGAAAAGAAGACTCAGGAAGCACATGATAACTGTCTTAAAGTATTTGAAGGCCTTGCATGTGAAAGAAGGATTAAGTTTGTTCTATTTGTCCTCAAAAAGGAGAATGAAGATCAATGGATGGAAGTTCAAAGAGGCAAATTTCAGTTTGATGCTAGGAAAAGCTACCTAACATTAGAGCTCTCTGAAAGGGGAATGAGCTGCTCCAGAGATGGTGGGCTCCCCATAACTGGAGTTCTGCAAGTAGAGGTCATATGTTCACATGTTGCCTATGTTATAGTGCATGTTCCTTCTGGGTTTGAGTTGAACTAGATGAGCACTGAAGAGCCTTCCACACTTAAATTCCATGATTATAAGCTCCTTGAGGGCACGGACTGTTTTTTGCTTCTTTTTGTACCTCCAGCATTTAGCCCTGTGTCTGGCACATAGTATGTGCTAAATAAATTAATTGATTCTATGATTGCTCTGTCACTTCCTTGACTAGAGTTCTAAAGGTTATTTCTTTTTTATTACAACAGTCATCCTGTAAATTGCTTTCCTGATTTTGCTCTCTGCATTAGTGCATCAATTCTATTTTCCATTTTCATGAACTAGAATTCTAAAATTCCTCTCTCCAACCACAGCCTCCTATCCTTCAGGTTTTTCCTATGCTTTAATCCTCCTGATCTTAGTTTGTATCCTCACTGTAGCCTCCAGTCTCTGTTGTCCCTATCAACCCTGCTCTGGTCTCTTTCATGAATCCTGAACTGTGGCTAACCAGTTCAATCATACACCCTGTATTCACTTGCCTCCTTGTGCTATTGCCATACATGTCACACCAAACCCAAACCCACCTCATCCACCTTCTCTACTCCTACTCACATACTGTTCAATTATTCTGGATAAAATCATACAGCCATGTCATCTGGGCTAACTGAATACAAAGCTACAAATGCAAGCAATCTTATCTCAAGAAGACCCTTCCTACTACTTGGCAATCATTTTATTCTTTCCTGATTTATTTATTTATTACTTTCCATAGGAATTATTCTAATCTTTCTCTCTCCTCATTAACCACCTCCTCCCTCTATTTTAGTGGAGAACTTTGCCTAAAACTTTAATGAGAAAATAAAGGCCAAAAGTCATGATTTCCCTCTTCTCCCTCTCTAAGCCCTCTTAATTGATTTCATTCTCTTCTCCATAACTCCATTTACATTAGAATGGAAGATCCACAAGCACATGGGTTATATTTCTTTTCAGTTGTATTTGTATCTCCAGAGTTTGGCTCCTGCTTTCATAGCCCAAATCCCAGGACAGATTGTCTAGACTCACTGCTACCATCTCCTCACTTCTTATTCCCCTCTCAGCCCATCACAACACAACCTCCAATTTCTTCACCCAACTGAAATGACCAGTGCTCTCTTAACTGCCAAGGTTAATGAATTTTTATCAGTCTTCATTCATCTTTACCTCTCTGTCTAGACCTTATTGACCTCCTCCTCCTTCTTGATAATCTCTCTCCTCTTGGTTTTTATGACACGGCTTTCACCTGATTCTCCTCCTATCTGTCTGAACATCACTTCTTAATCTCTGTTACCAGATCAACATTCATGTCCCACCCTCTATGAATGGACCTATCCCAAGGCCTGAGACCCGAGACCCCTTAACTTTTTTTCTCCCCACTCTCAGCATTCTCATCAGCTATAATCAATTGAAGTATGATGTCTATGCAGATAAATTCCAAGTTTACCTATGCAGACCTCGTCTCTCTCATGAATATAGCCTCAGATTACCACTTGTCGGCTGAAGATCTCCACTTCTGTATTTCAGAGGCCTTTCAATCTCAACATATTCAAAATTGAAATCATTGTGTTTTCCCTCAAATTCATTCCTTCTCCCAAATTCCCCACTTAGATTGATGCACCATTATTTTTCTAGTCATCTATGTTCACAACTTTAGAGTCAACTTTAATTCCACTTTCCTCCTGTCCCTAGATTTAATTACTGCTGAGCTGCTGAGTCTTGTCAATTCTATATTCACAATTCTCTCACATCCATCCTCTTATCTCTATTCATAGCAAACCATATGTAATGAGAATGGGAATTTGAAGACCTCCCCTGCTTTGAAAGTAAACTCTGCCCCCTAATAGGCTGAACGTAATCACATGGAGCCCATGAGAGAGGGAATTTGTTGAAGGGTGGAGCAGAGTCCACAGGAAGCTTCCCTGCTGTGAAGATAGACTCTGCCCCCTGATAGGCTGAATGTGGTCACATGGAGCCTTTGGTGGGAGGAGTTTGCTGAAGGGAAGCAGAGCCCACAGGAAGCTGGGAATCAGAGCCAGAGAGACAGTGGGAGAGAGAGGTGTTCAGACAAGGAGAGAGAGTGATTCATGAGTAAATATTGATCCTGTATTGGTTTGTGGGAAGGCTGAAGGATGCTGTGGCTCTCAGGGTTATTATAGCTTCTTAATACCTTTGGTACTATGATGGAATTGGCTTACTGGTTTTGGGATTCAGTTTTCTGGTGTCTAAATAAATTATTCAGTTCTATCCTCTCTATAGAGAGTTTGGTATATTTTGCAATCAAACATCATGTGATATTTATAGTCATGGCCTTTATCGTGATCATGGGTTCTGTAAACATTGCACTGGTGCTACACCATCCTAGATCACCACCTTCACCATCTTTCACCTGGACAATAGCTTCCATATTGATTCCTTTGCCTTCATTCTTTCCCTGTCTTCACATAATCTTCCATAAGATTGCCAAATTAATATTCCTAAAGCTTGGGTCTGATCACACCACAACTTTGCTCAAGCTTCAGTGCCCCTCATTACATCTGGGATAAAACACAAACTCCTCTGTTTAGCATTCAAAATCCTTAACAATCTTTTCTAATCTCTATTTCTAGTGTCGCAAATGCTGCCAACACCACCCCCAGAGGCAGAGAAACTTTAGCAGACACTGGAACTTTGTTCCTGTGTGTCAAGACAAAAACACAGAGTACTTTGACTCAAAGACTAAAGAAAAAGGACTAATCTGAAAGGACAGTCTCTCTGTCTGTTTATGTCTCTCTTGATCAGTCTCTGTCTCTGTCTCTCTCTCTATTTCTCTCTCTCCCTCTCTTTCTCTGTCTACCCCTCCCTCCATCATCCCTCCCTAAAGGAAAGGGAGAACTAAAACCTTATGAAGACAGGAAATGAACAAATACATGAAGCGCAAAGTGTGTCACAGAAGATATAAAAGGCTTTGCTTTTGGACCACAATCACAAATAGAGGTATTAGTCAGAGAAGCAAGATGATACTGTGACACCAACAGAGAGATTGAGTGATTTCTCTTCTCCCAGCCCCTACCCTTTCTCCACCATCTTGTTCTTCCAAGGGAGAATCCTTGTTCTTTGAGTTTATTTGCTTCCTATGTCCCATTTGAAACTAGATTCTCTAAGAAAGTATGGATATTAATTGCTATGTGTGGTTTCAAAAATGAAATGTTAATTAGAGGGGAGAAGTAAACATAAATAAAATGGGTGATGAGAAAGGGGAAGAGAGAGAGATTTCTATAACCAATGGGAACATTATCAGCATGAGGGTTCACAGATAAACATAAAATAGTCCTCATTGATTCATAATTTATAACTTTCCCTAAGCAGAGAAAAATCAGGTGAATCTGTACCCCCATCTCAGCACAACTCAGTCTGTAGCAGCCCATCATGGATATAGGGGTTGAGGAGTAGGGTGGTGAATGAGCTGGAAAAAGTCTTTCTGAAGTAGTTGATTTAGTCACCTCTGATTTCCCTTTGATCTTCCTGAGGCAGGTTTAAAAGAAACACATCCTCCTGAGGGACAAAGCAGAGGGCATCCATAACAGCTTCAAAGGTTGCTAAAGGGCTACAATTATGATGCAATACTATTGTGCTATAGCAAATAATGAGCAGGCTGCTCTCAGAAAAACCTGGAAAGACTTACATGAACTGATGCAAAGTGAAATGAGTAGAACCAAGAGAATATTGTACACAGCAATGGCAATATTGTACGAAGATCAACTATGAATGACTTAGCTATTCTCAGCAATACAATGATCCAAGATAACTGAAGGACCTATGATAAAAAATGCTTTCCATCCCCAGAGAAAGAATTGATAGAGAATGAATACAGATTGAAGCATGCTTTTTTTTAACTTTATGTTTCTTGGGGTATTTTGCTTTATGTTTTCTTATACAACATGACTAATATGGAAATATATTTTGCATGACTAGTCATAAATAACCTATATTAAATTGTTTGCCTTCTCAGAGAGGGGAGGGGAAGGCAGGAGAGAATTTGTAATTCAAATTTTTAGGAACAGATGT
>JAQQSW010015801.1:0-11809 GCA_028646575.1 Pseudocheirus occidentalis | reverse complement strand
GCAAAATGCATTCTATGAGGGCAAACACCAAAAAGAGATAGGTCTGCATTATGCAACCTGCAAAGGATATGGACTTGGCTGGATCCAGGAGATTTGCCAGCATTTGGGGAACTGTGTTTGAGGCATAAGAGATATCAACAATAGCCAGTTGTGAAAGGAAGAAGTACATGGGAGTGTGGAGTCGGGAGTCAAGACAAATCAGCCCCAGGATGACTCCATTTCCCAGCAGAGTGAAGGTGTAGAGTAGGAAGAAGAGCCCAAAGAGAACTAGGTGCATGTTAGGGCTAACAAGAAATCCCAGCAGAATGAAATCTGTCACTGTGGTCTGGTTGGTCTCCATAAACTTATAATGAAAACAAAGATGTTGTAGAGAGATATTAAAATGCATAGTTTAATTAATTTCCACTCAATCCCATGAAACAAATATCTGCTGATATTTGTTAATCCTTTCTTTCAAAACTAGTAAGATGTATTTCTAATGATTGTTTAACTTTCCTTCCTACAAAGAAATTTATAGATTGCTTTGATCTGTTATATAATTCTTGCCTTTCCCAAAGTCAGACTTTAAAAATGGTCTGGTAATACAGGAAACTGCTTCTCTGTGAAGCTATGCAAGAATATAGAAGTACTATGTAAACTGTTACAGTCTAATAAGAGGTTATGTCTTGTGCAGGAAAGGAAATTCTAATTGTTGTGGTTTCCCTCAAAACTTTATTGAGAATATGAGTTATTTCAAGATCTGTGAAAAATTGGTTTGGTTCAGTGGTAGAAATAAGTGAGGATGTATTATTTTTTCCACCCACTAAGTCTGAGGAAATCTGCATTTGGCACCTTGCTAAAAAATACAATTTATACTGTCCTGTGAGCCAAAGGTTAAGTGGGAATGGTTGATTCTGTTACTAACGATAGTCTTAAAAATCTAGGTTGCTCTGATGATGAAGGGTCATATATTTTTTTCTTTGTTATTGAGAGGTAGCTAACAATTTCATATACATATATTTTCCTAACCTTTCATTTTCTCTCATTAGAAAATTTTTCACCAATCTCATAAGCTCTAAGTTTGCCCATATAGTTAAAAATGTGGAATTTGAAAGATGTGAAATATGTGCTATTGTCAGATATTGTTGGTAGTGAACAATTACTCTTATCTAGTCACTGAACACTAAAAGAAAGCCAATGACAGATAGTTCCACACTGGGAAGAAGTATGACAATGGAAATAACATCACAGACTCCCTAATTTCCATTATTTCTTCAGAAAAAGTGATGAATCATATAAAAGTGCACCAAATGGTAGGTGGTAGCTTATAAGACATTATGAGGAATAACTGACACCAGAGCAATGGATTTTCCTTTAGAGACAGTACATGGAGGTATATCTGGGAGGAAAGTATTATTTTTAATTTATCTGTGATATAGTAAAGTTTGTATTTCATCATGTTTGATATCCTCAGTGAACAATCAAAGATAAATTTTTGTTTGAGAACGGGTTTGGTAGGATGGTAATAGTTAAAATAATAATTAATATTTGTACAGAAAGCTTTAAGGTTTGCAAAGTGTTTTATATATGCCATATCCTTTGATCCTTGAAACATTCCAGGAAGGTACATTATATTATTACCCCCATTTTGCAGATAAAGAAACTGAGAGTGAAAAAGGATATGCACATTACCTACAATCAGATAGCTAGTAAATGTCTGTGTCGGGATTCAAACTGATAAAATCTGAACTCCGAGTCCAATACTCTGTCCATTATGCTATGTAGCTGGCTAGATGAAAGACATTATACATCACTCATTGTTTGTTTCTGCTTATTAATAACAAAGAATTTCTCTAGGATTCATTTAGATTAAGGCTGGTGGTTCCAATGCTTTTAGTAAGTGGCATATATCCAAAAAAAAATTCTGGACCTACTGATGATTTAGTCACTTTAATTCATGTAGAAAATACATGGAATTTGATTAAGTCACCAAAGTTAAAATGGATTCAGCTAAAAAATGAACATTTCAATCAAGTATCCGGATAAGTGTTCTGCTACAATACTTCATGTCATGGAGTAAATGCAGGATTAAAAAAAGGCAGTGCCAGTCAATCACAAGAGCTATCAGGCTGATTCTATCAAGTAAGAAAGACTTTGAGCACAGGGCTTAATAATGGACTCTTATTTGTGAACCATCACAGTTCATTGTGAGGTTGGAAGAAGCTAGTTACTCTTAAAGACCTTTTACAGACAGGGAAGTTGTCATCTATAACAATGCTAATTATATCAAAGAATCATAGCATAATAACAATGGTTTCCCTTTAGGTCTTGGATATTGAGGTCTGGAAAATTATTGTGAACTCTAATAGCCTTCTGGTGAAAATTAACAGAAGATGTATTTTTGAGAAAGTCAACAAACATTATGATGCAATAAGTCTTAGTTTCAAAATTGGTTTGCCTAAATGAGTATAGATGTTCAAAAATCAGATTTATTATTTTTATAATTATGTAGTATCTCTTATAATTATATCAATATTATATAGGGAGGGGAAATATAAAAATTCATTATAAATATAAGCAGGTAAAGTTTTAAAGTTCACTGTAATAATGTACTAAAATAATATATTGTTTCTTAAGGGTAAAAATTCTCTACATTTGCTCTTCCATAGAAATGAAAAACCACCCACCATCTCAATTCTATAGTTCATTTATATGTAATTATGATACTTTTCCAATTTTTTAAAATAAATTTACCCAACCTCTCATTACTATCACAATGCCCAACAAAGAAACATTGAGAACAGAAATCTCGAAAAGACGCAGAAAAATTTCAAAACTGCTTCTCATCACAGTTCATACTTACTTTTACTATAGCCATAGTAATAGAAATTGACATTTATTAATATTGAAACAGAATTTCCCATGTAGTGGGTTGAGTGAAAAACAGGGCCGCAATGTGAATGGATGGAGTGACAAATGACAGAATAGTTGAGAGTAAAGGAAACAAAGTCTGGGGACTAGAAGCAATCATAAACTCTTCACATTCTGTTACCTATCAGAGCTTCTCAAGAGAAAAGGAGTTCTATAAGTGTATAGAACTTACATCTTACTGCTCTTGCAGGTTATGAGTCCAGTTTAATTTCTAGTGTTCACAGCATTCTCTATAAACAGAATATGATATTTTTAACTCTCTCCACTCTATCACCTTTTAGCATTAACTCCATCACTTGCCCTAAACCATACTTTACTGTATGAGAGATGAAGAAATCAAAGGCAATTAAAAATATTAATGTGTTAAAGGTATTGGGGAAACCAAGTGCAAAATTACTGATGGATTCTGGATCTTGGAACTTCAATAGAAAAGTCAGTGAGATAGAAGATTCTATTCCTCAAATATTATATTCAATTTAGAATACTTGAAATCCCTATCTGCTTCTTCATACCTCTCCAACTTAGTAATTTCATTAATTCTAATAGGAAAAAAGAGGACACATTTCACCTGACTGTTTTTAAAGTCACAATCTTAGTTGAGTTCCTTCTCCCAAATTTTCCATCATATTTGATGGGATGTCACAAAGGAATCTAGTCCACTTTATTACATTGTTCTAGAAGCCAAAGCTAGGACCAATGGGTGGAAATTTCTGCCAATTTGAAAATAAAAGCAGGACTTACCTGAAGCATTTAAATGGAAACCAATGACTGTTGGCAAGAGATATTGCAGAAGAAATGGGATTGGATTAGTAAAACCCTCAGTTCTCTTCCAGCTCAAAGATTCTGAGATCTAAAATGAGGCAACAAAGAATGCTATTGTTCTCCTGATATTCACTTCAACTTTCTGGTAAAAATGTGATGTTGGGTTAAAGAATAGGTCATATAGATCAGAAAGAGTTCCATAGATCTGGTGCTGTACAAATCAATGAAAAGATAGCCAATACATCACTTCAGCTTTAGGTAGGACTCCATGCATATGCCCTAGTGAGAAGAAAACTGATCTTATTACATGCATATATATTGTAACCCAAGAGACAGCCTGATTCAGTGGATAAAGAGCTGGCATAAGAGCATATGTAACATAGCTACAAGTTTCCATATCTGACATATATTGATTCTATGTCCCTGGAGAAAGTATCAAAACAAGAAAATACAACAGAAAAAAAAACATAAATGAAAAATTTATGAAAAAAAACTCTCCTGAAATTCTCAGAGTGGTATTTGTATGAATTTTAAAAATAAAAATATTTGCATTCACACACATACTCACAAAATTAAAAAATAAGCAGCCTGTATACCAGAGAACTCTCAAAGGACAGCTTTTCATCTACATTGTTAAAAGTTTCTTAACCAAGAACTCTTTATAGCAATGAGATCTGAGAAAACTATTTTTATATACATATATGTGTCAACATATTCATAAACACACACATATGCATAGATATATATGTGTTGATATAAAACCATATATATATGTATTTTGTACGTGTATAAAGTATCTCAAAAGTCTATGTTAATGTGTATTCATATATGTATATATTTTGTAAAGAGGCATGATTTATTGATGTAGAAAAGTCCTTGTAAGGAAACTCCTTTTACTTATACGGATCTTTATTTGTTCTTTAACATACTGTCTTAGAGATTAGCCTAAGACCCCTGCCAGTTTAAGTGACTTTCTCAGGGTCATAGAACCAATATGTGTCAGAGGTGGGGATTTATACCTGGATCCCATTAATTCTAAGGATATCTCTCTCCACTATACTAGGTAGCCTCTTGGCAACACACTCATAGAGATTATGCAAAGTGTATGGATATACATATGCATATATATGCATGCACCAATATTCATATACATAAATGTTAAATACACATTAGTTGAGTAGATAAGACATAAACATTAATAAACTTCTGTCGTTTTTCAAGAACTTAAAGAGACTGTAAGCTATTTGATAATGGGGATTGTTAAATATATTGTACACAAATTCTGAGTAATTAGAAGAGTATCTTGCACCTAGTAGATGGATAATGAATATTTCTTGAATAATTAAGTTATTGATCTCTATATATCAACTTTCAATGTTGATTTTTTTTTATAAAACATAATTTTTCTTGCTCAGTATTTCACAAATAAATCATGGATTCCTTATTCTCTTTTTATTCCTATGGTCTTTTGCAAGTAAATATCTCTGACTCCATCTCTAAAAATCAGAGTTTGCCAACTTTTCAGAAAACATTTTGCACATATTAAAATAAAAATCAGTCAAGTAATAGAGACAGCAGAGGCCCTTGCCCACATTTTGTATACGCAATCTTTAAAATAAATTTTACTTGAGCTATCTTTCTACCTAGGGTCGTTAATAAGCAAAACTGCCCTTTCCACTGGAAAAGGACATGTTAGATTGAAAAGGCATAGTCTTTATAGAATTAGAGGCTACAAATTTTCACTCATAATTCATAGCCAAGTGCTAGAAGGCTACCTGGGCACACTGATGTGGAAGATATACAAGAGCCTGGAGTAAGTTCTACGGAGGTGGTCTTTGAGATGGGATTAAAGCTTTGACTATCTCTAGGATCCTCAGGATGAGATTCAGATCCACTCTATGGCTTCTTTTTCAGCTTGAGAAAGTTACCCCTGTGTTGTGCTGTAGCAAAGATTTTCCTTTTTACTTAGCCCTGACTTGGACTCCTAAGGATTCAGTGCAGGTGGGACTTCATAAACTTCCTGAACACGAGCCTCCTTCTTGCAGAGAAGCAAAAAAGTAATCCTGTGAGAGGAAAATTTAAAAATGTCTTTCATGAAACCCAGGGGTTGAAATTATAGGAGAGAGGAAGACATGGTACAAATTTATAATATGAAAATGCTTTGCCTAGTTATTCATCCATGAATCCATATGTGTGATTTATGTATATATTTACCTCATACAACCATCCTCTTAGAATTAAGTGTTAGTTGAGGGAAGGCATAGCTGATATGTTATCAGTAGCAATAGCAAAAGTCTTATGTGATTCAAATGATTTTGCAGCCAGGATGGGGAGTCCAAAAAACTATACATCCCAATGGGGCTTATTAGATTCTATCACTTGACTTTCAATTGGGACATAAATAGTAAGTTTCCCATTGGAAACATTAACAATTCAGCAGTTTCTATATACTCTGAGTTGTGACTGTCAAGGGAGGACTAGAACTCTCTAAAGCCTGTGTCTATCTCTAATGGTGACTGTTCCTGCTTTCTTCTATCCAGAATTATAGGAAACAGCATTTGAGATCTCTCTAGGGTACAAACCTTAGAAAGTTAAATGGGTTCAGTGTTTTGTAGTTGTTAAGTATCTATTTAAGTATTTTCTATGTATTTTATTACATAGAATCCATGGATTTACTTCTGAAAGGGACATGAGATTGGTTCAGATCTTTTATTTCATAAATGAAAAACGTATGAATAAAAAAGTTGAAAGAATCTTGTCTAATGGTATGTCAGCAATAGATAGTAGATCTGGGACTTGAACCCAGGTCTCCTGATAAGATCCCATGTCTTCTCTGCAATAGCACTCTTGAATTATAGATAAATTCTTTTTTTAATGAACTTAATTAAAAAATCAGCCAACCCACTAGGTAAAAAAGTATAAGTGTAAGACAACAAGCACTGTGAACTAATTGTGAATTAATAGCACATCAAGCTTCTTTCCCTGGCCTCTGATCTTGTACCTTCTAAAAAGTCAATATCAATCTTAGAGATATTTGTTCAGGAGGAATTGAATCCCAATTGTATAGAAAGAGCTTCTCATATTCATTTCAATTCTGTGCCCTCCCTCAGTATTTTTCACCCTGGTAATATTTTCCATCCCTATAGCAACCAAGCAGGTATATTATGACCCATATTTCTGTATGACAATTTGTGTCACAACTGGAACCCACAACCCAATTCTTGCTGCTATTGATGAATGGAAGTAAGGAAGGGTTATAATTTCAAACTTAATTTTTTTTTAAAATCCTCTAATTTAAGAAAAAATATTTTTATGTGTAATTGGGGAAATAGTACCTAATTTATTTAAAATATCATTGACAAAAAGAAAAATCATTCAATATTTCTGAAAACGTCATCTCAAATTGGCCTAAATGTTTATGTCAAAAAACATGAGGGAATTATTGCATTTTTAAATGTTCTCCTCTCTCAGCCAGAAATGGCTTGGATATTACATTAATGATAAGCTAAATACAATTGTCACTGACAGTTTTGATACTAAATCACTGAATACCATGTAATTATTAGTATTTTTTCTTGGAAAACTATTTTGTCCTATGTTTTAAGATGTGGCAGTATAAAATAGTGGGAAATTTAAATTTAAAGGGATTTAAAGCCAATGTTAAATTGAAATATATCAATAAAGATTTTTTTTAAACCTTTGGCATCAAAGTGACAACAGATTCCATACAGCAATGTATAGAAAAAGATAAGAAGTAATATAAAAGAAATTATATGAAAATATAGGTCACAAATACTATCTGAAAGAACAAAGATAGAGACATTCCAAAATTAAAAGGATGGATAGAAGTTGGACAATCTAAGAATCTCAAAAGAGATTAGACTCACGTAACAGGAAAAGTTCCAGGGTGGGAAAAAGCAGCAAAAAAACCCCAAATAAATAAAAACCTCTATGACAAATCTTTTTTGACTACAATAATGCAAAGAAGATGGTAATGGTGAATTAATATCAATAACAGCTTCAAGAATGGAACAATGTTAAAACTCCTGTAAACCGTTTCAAAAGCAGATAATAAATACACTAGGAAATTATATATATATATATACACATATATATATATATATATATATGAGTTGGACCTTATTTAGATGAGTATTCATAGGAAGTTCATTTGGAAAAATGATATTAAAACACTACAATGGAGAAATATGTGGAAAATTTGAATGAGAGTAAAAATGTTTTGGTAAAAAAATTGCAAAAGGGGCATAATAAGAAGCAAAATTAGATAAAGGTTAACTCCATTGGAAATTCATTTTTATATTTTATGAGAAATGATGAAGGAACTAGAGAAGAATCTGGAGAGATTCAAATTTCTATGAAAGAGAAGAAGTTGAGGAAGAAAAATTTGAAACATTTATGGCAATAGAAGCAGAAATTAGGCACTGGGAAGTAGAATGAAGGATGATGCAGTAAAGGCAGGGACTCGTTTGGACTCTCCCCCAAATTCCTCCAAATACCTTTGAAAATCACTTTGAACAAGTTATACAGTGGAAGAAACTGTAAAAAGATGGACTGAAAAAATTTTCCAACCCAAGGCAATTTAGAAAGTTGGCAGAAAAAGTACTAAGGTGAGCTTAGTTCATTGTAGATGAGGCCAATTCAGACTGGGCCACAACAAACCAGGAGCAACCCCAATGGTGACTAAATCAGTGCAGCACTGGAGGATTCTAGATCTCTTAGCCCACAAAGGATGAGAGTATCAAACAAATGGGTCAGGAAAAGATTTATTGGGGTCCTTTTGCAGGGACCAGGGACAGGTCTTTTTTGCATTGTTTATACTCAGATATGCATCACAGTTCTGGGTCTCAGTCATACTATGAGAAGGAGCACTAATACAGTACATCCTGTGGCCACAAGGGAGCAGGGACCCTGGTCACAATTCCAGGGTTGAAAAGAGTGTTTGTGGTCACTCACAAACCAGTGCACAGTACAGAAGAATAGTAAATACACCTCTCTCTTAGATCAGACCACCTTGGAGGAGCCAAAAACTTATATGCCCCTACAATTACTTCTGAAAAAAAGCTACAAAAAAATCCTGAAGCTTACAGCAGTACTTCCTCTGCTTGGGAAATAGAGCACAACTTTAACATAGAGCTAAAAGTCAAGAAACAGGCTGGAAAATGAGCAAACAACACGAAGTACTACTAACCATGGAAAGTTAATATAGTGGTAAGGAAGATCAAAACACTCATTAAGAAGAAGACAACAAAGTCCAAATTCCTGCGTTCAAAATCTTCAAGAAATATATGAATTGGTTTTAGGGCATGGAAGAGCTCAAAAATGACTTAAAAAATCAAATAAGAGAGGCAGAAGAAAAATGTGATAAGAAATGGGAGTGATGCAAGACAATCATCAAACAGAGTCATGGGAGGAGATGTCCAAAAGCTCACTGAATAAAATAATTCTTTAAAATTTTTTAAAAATAAACTTATTTATTTTTAGTTTTCAATATTCACTTCCACAAGATTCTGAGCTACAAATTTTCTCCCTGTCCCTCCCCTACCCACACCTCAATATAGCAAGCATACCTTCCTCTAGTCTGTTCTCTCTTTTGTCCTCCCTCATTTGCCCCCATGAATTTCTTGCAGGGGAAGGCAGTTTTCTACACTCCATTGGCTGTATGTATATCTTATTTCTTGGTTGCATGTAAAAAAAAACAGTTTTCACTTTTGTTTTTAAAACTTTGAGTTCCAGATTCTTTCCCTTCTTCCCTCCTTACCTAGCCAACTAACTTGGAAGACATACAATTGAATATAGGTTTTACATGTGTGGTTATGCAAAACATTTCCCCAGTAGGAATATTGTGAAAGACTAACTATATTTCCCTGAGCCTGTAGAAGTTGCTAGGTTTCATGTTATCCTGATTGTGTTTCCACAGTTCTTAAATTTTTTTCTTCCTGAATTTTTGCAATATTTTCTTCTTGCCCTGGTAACTCTGGAATTTGGCTATAACATTCCCAGGAGTTTTATTTTCAGTATCTTTTTCATGTGGTGTTTGGTGAATTCTTTAAATTTCTATTTTGTCCTCAGGTTCTAGAATATCTGTACAGTTATCCTTGAGAATTTCTTGAAAGAGGATGTCTAGGCTCTTTTTTTGATCATGGCTTTCAGGTAGTCCAGTAATTTTAAAATGATCTCCCCTGGATCATAATTCCCCAGTCAGTGGTTTTTTCAATGAGATATTTCACATTGCCTTCTATTTTTTTCATTTCTTTGGGTATGTTATATAGTATCTTGATTTCTCAGGAAGTCATTAGGTTCCATTTGTTCCAATCTAGATTTGAACAAATTTTTCTCCTCATTGAATTTTTGAAATTCATTTCCCCTTTGAACAATTCTGCTTTTTAAGGGATTCTTCTTTCTTCTCATGGGCTTTTTGGACCCCTTTTGCCATTTGAGTTATTTTTTAAGGTCTCATTTTCTTTACTCAGGCTTTTGACTAATTTTTAAAATTATTTTCTTGCATCATTCTGATTTCTCTTCCCTTAAAGAGATCACCAAATGAAAACTCTCAAGAATATTATAGCCAAATTCCACACCTTCCAGATCAAGGAGAATGTAGTATAAGAATCAAAAAGGCCCACAAAATACCCCAAACACCAATAGTCAATTTAAATATCATGGGGTCATAGTCTGGAAAACCCAAAATTTAGTAGCTTCTACATTAAAGGATCTGATATTCTGGAGGGCAAAATAGAGGATTAACCCTAGAATAACCTACCCAACAAAACTGAATATAATATTTCAGAGGGAAAGATGGAAATTCAATGAAATAGAAGACTTTCAATCATCCTTGATTAAAACATCACTGCTGAATAGAAAATTTGATGTTCAAATACAAGATGCCAAAGGAGCATAAAAAAGCAAACAGAAAAGAGGAAATGTAAGGGATTTGATAAAGTTAAAATATTTATATTCCTATATGAGGAAATGACATTTGTAACCCCTAAAAGCTTTCTCATTACTAGGGCAGTTAGAAGCATAAATAGAACACACGTGTGTGAGTTGAACAAGTTAGTATGATTGTCTAAAAAGAAAAATTAAAGAATGAAAAAGAATGAACTGAGAAAAAGGGAAAAGGAGAGGCAGGATAGCATAAATTATCTGACATAAAAGGGGCCTGAAAGAGATTTCATTGTGGAGGTGAAAATGAGGGGAGCAGGGAGGGGAGGACATGAACCTTTCTTTCATTGGAATTGGCACAAAGAAGGAATAATATATTCACTTAGCTGGATGTAGAAATCTATCTTACTACACAGGAAAGTAGGAAGGGAAGGGAATAAGAGAAGTCAGGGAACTCATAGAAGGGAGGGCAATTTGAGGAAAGTAAAAGTCAGAAGCAAAATACTTTTGAGAATGGACAGGGTAAAAAAATTTAGAGTAGGATAAATAGGGCAAAACAGGATGGAGAGAAATACATAGTTGGTAATAATTTCTGTGAACAAAAATTTATGCTCAGTTTCTTGGATAAAGCCTTCATTGTTTATACATTTAGGAAACTGAGTCAAATTTATATAAAAAGAGCCATTCCTCCATTGTTAAATGGTCAAATAATATGTACAGGTCATTTTTAGACAAAGAAATCAAAACTATTTGTAATCACATAAAATACTCTAAATCAGCAATTCTCAACCTGTGGGTTGCCCCTTTGGGGTTCAAATGACCCTTTCACAGGGGTCACAGGGGTCACTTAATACCATTGGAAAACACATATTTCTGATGGTCTTAGGAACTGAGACTCTGCTCCTCTATCAGTCTCCAGGCATATTCCCCCACATTTAGATATGCCCGCATACGAAAGTTGGGAACCACTGCTCTAAATCAAAATAGTGGTTGAAGAGAGAAAATCAAATTAGTAAAACCTGAGCTACTACTTTAAACCTGTCAGATTGACCAATATGATAGAATAGGGAAATGAAAAATATTGGAGGGGATCTGGGAAAATTAAAACACTAATGTACTATTTGCAAAGTTGTTTACTGATTCAGCTATTCTGGAGGACAATTTGGAAGTATGCCCAAAGGGCTGTAAAATCATGCATTCCTTTTCACCAAGCAACACCACTACTAAGTCTATT
>JAQQSW010015800.1:0-11809 GCA_028646575.1 Pseudocheirus occidentalis | reverse complement strand
TAATATAATAAATGCAAAACAAACCAATTGAATAGATATATTAAATATATCTATTTGCATGTTGTTTCTATATTATATAAATAAATTTGCATGTATACATATACACATACATGTATTGTATATATAGTTACGTGTGTGTGTATATATGTATATAATGTACTCTGTAGGGTTTATATAGTCATACCCATTATTGAGGGGGTGTGAATACATAAATATAAATGACTGCATAGACAAACTAGGGTGAGTTGAGCTGAGGAGCTGGACACCACTTAGCCACTTGGGGCAAAGGAGTTTCCCTCCCAGCCAAGCTAGGGAGTGCCATCCCAGATCTGCTTCCTGCCTGCCTGTTCCAAGAAGGTTTCCTTACTCTGGATCTGAAGAAGCCAATCTCAACAAAAATGGGACAGTATGAAAAATACAAGGAGGGCTGAGGTAGAACAGATTTTTAAAGGCAAATTTTCTGTACTGACGCTTTTGACTTCAAAAATTGTACTCTATCTGGTCTTCAGTGCCTTCATGCTACCCTTTAGTTATCTAGTTCACTGAAAAACACCAGCAATTTCCAATTCCTTGTCGCTTGACAACAGATCTTGGAATTCCTGCTCTGCTTCATGCTACCAATATGACCATGGACAAGTGACTTTATCACTGTGGACTCAGTTTAGTCTTCTTTAAAATGGAGTCAGACTTGATGACTCTTAAAGCCCTTGCCAGTTCTAAGTCCTGTGATCCAGATAAGCAGATCCAAATTGATATCCACACTTGAGACACTTGCCTAGGTTCTCCTCATCCCCAAAGACCTGCATCCTTTGTTTCCTTCTGGATCTTAGTCTCCTTATCTGTAAAATGACATATTTGGACTCAATGATCCCTAAGGCACCTTCTTTTTTTCTAGAGTTTATGATTGCATGAGGGGAAAATGTTCATAGATAAAACATCATTTAACCAGAAAGTAAAATCTAAAACCCTGTTATGTGAGAAAGCCAGATAAGCACAGCAAGAATAAAAGGTAAACGCCTGAGACAGCTACCTTCTGCTGTGAGATTGCGGTGCCCTGGTTAGAGCGATGGACCTGGTATCTGGAAGACCTGAGTTCAAATGCTGCCTCAGAAATCACTAGTTGTGTGATTCTGAGCGAGCCACTTAACCTGTTTGCCTTAGGGGCCTGATAATAGAATCTACTTCCCACAATTCTTTTGAGGACCAAAGGAATAATGTTTATAAAGCCCTTTGTAAACCTTAAAGCAATAAATAAATGTTAGCTGTTGACTCTGTTATGTGACATCTAGATTGACTGATTTATTCACTACTTAGCTCAAAATGGATCTCTCCCAGCAGAGACGAATAACAAAACACGCACGGCCTATATTTATTCCAGACAATACGCATCCAAAAATCCACCAGAAATATGTCTTGGTCATACTCTCCACTTGAGACTGACCACTTATTGACCACGAACAATGAACTTTCTCAAACCCTCAAACCAAAATAAAACCTCTACATAGACCTGGCCTGATCTGTGTTCAAGACCCACAGTTCTTTGTTTTCTAAGGTCATTGTTATCTAGCGCCACTGAAGAGGCTAGGTGATATGGATGGGGCACTGGGTTGGAATTCAGAAGACCTGAGTTCAAATCCAGTTTCTCTGATACTTTCTAGCTGGGTGATCTTAGATGAGTTAATTAACCTCTGTCTGCCTCAGTTTCCTTAACCATATAATCACAGGGTTATTGTGAGGATTAAATATTTGTAAAAATGATATTTGTATTTGTAAGTGTTTGTATTTGTGAGATATTTGTAACAATGCTTAACCTAGTGCCTGTCACATAGTAGGCATTTAATAAAGACTTATTCCCTTTCCATTAATGAATCACTGTCAGTGTATCCATCCACTAAATGGATCATAGACTGACATTTACATTTTACAAGGGCCCCAACCTTCATATGTTGTCCCTCCTATTCCCCACGTCCCTGACTTTCTAACACCACATAGTTCAGTTCTTCCTACTAGTTCAACAGTACCCCATATTCCAGAACGTTTTTACTTGAATAATAGGAGTCTGGGGACTCTGAAAATTTAGTAACATTTCTGGTAAAGTAAGTAGTTTTGTCTCCCCTAAAAAGGACCCTCCCCTTTAGAAGATATAGAACATGGAGCATAACATATTACATAGAGAAGAAACATATGGGACCCAAAATTTAGAATTAGAAGATACCTTAGATAATATTCAATCCAAACCTCACCCTTTACAGATAGGAACCTGATCACAGAGATTAAAAGACATGTTCAAAGTCACATACGTAATAAGGAGTCTGCTAGTGGTTCAACCTGCAACCCAATCTACCATGCTTTCCACTACTCATGACACCATTTTGAAGAACTCTCATTTTATAGATGGTTGAACTGAGGCCCAGACAGAAGAAGAAAGCAAACAAGGTTGCTACCCCTCCTCCCAGTAAGAGTGTCAGTGGCAGTACTGAGATCAGAGCTCAGATCTCCAGGCTCCCAAGACAGTACTATTTCTACCACATGCTATGAAAAACTGTGCTTTGAGGGATACCAAAAGACATTGTTCAGTTGCATCTGACTCTTTGTGACCCTATTTGGGGTTTTCCTGGTCAAGATACCAGAACTGCCTTCTTTTTTATTTTTTACACTTCATTTAGCAGGTGAGGAAACTAAGGCAAACAGGGTAAAGTGACTTGCTCAGGGTCACATAGCTAGCAAGTGAGGCTGGATATGAACTCATTCTTTCTGCCTCTAGGCTCAGCACTCTATTCACTGAGCCACCTAGCTGCCAAAAGACCTACACACCACAAAATCCCAACATTAGAGTCATTACTCAAGGTAAGAAAGTTACAATGATAGGAAGGGTGGAAGTATTTCATCCAATTAGAGTTAATCCTTTAAGGTGATATCTCCAGAACTTCTCTTCAAAATTATACTGACAGACAGATAGATATACACATATGTGTATGCAATTCTGTATGTATATATATATGTATATATATACACATACATATACACACAAACACATCTATATAACATATACATACATATATGTGTATATCAAAACACATAAATGTGTATGTGTGTATAAAATAATTTGTTCTCTGCAGGATTTATATATCCACACCCACTATCAAGGATTAGGTCACTAGATAACTCATATTTTATGGCTCTAAGATCTTCCAATAATTACCAGTTTTCTCACAGAACAAGGTGGAGGAGGCATGAAATTTGAGAGGCTTGAACATTATGCTTTGATAAGAGGAAAATGCTAGGAAAAGTTTGAAATATGGGAGTACTGTTTTGAACTGAGTCAGTCACTTCAATGGGGTATTCTGAGGGAAGTGGAATTTGACAGTATTAGGCATTTACTATTAGCATAGTAAAATGCCCATTACAATAAAATTCTCTTGTTGTATTAAATCAGTCAAATCACTTAAACTCACATTGTTTTAACTTTCTTTTTTCTGTCATATACTTAAGACACTTAGACAATGAGAAAAACATTCTTTTTGGAGGCTGTCCAATGCTCCTATTCAAGGCAGGCCTCTTGTACAGCAGTAAAACCCACCAGTAACAGGAAAAAAGGAAGGAAGGAAGGAAGGAAGGACTTTCCTCCCCCCACCTTCAGTGTGTGTGTGTGTGTGTGTGTGTGTGTGTGTGTGAGAGAGAGAGAGAGAGAGAGAGAGAGAGAGAGCCAATAATCACTGTGTATGTTATTTAAAGAAATTAATGGAAGAAAACACCAGCCTATCATAACTTGTGAATGGATTGAAAAATCCAATAAAATGATCCCTGGAGAGTTTACGGATTTATTCAGGGTCACAAGGTCACTTTGACACTAGTGTGAGAGGAAGAAGTCCTTCCCAATTCCAAGACCTGCCTTCTATTTACTATGTTGTGCCCTGTCCATGAACAGGTCTAGCTAAATAATAAACTCAAACGAGGTTAGTAATTTAACCAGCAGATTTTTTTCCTCAGAACTTGACTGGAATTTAGGGAGATTTTCCTCTTCTCCTTGATCCCACTACTAGGGACAGAGGTAGAAATATCATTGATATTGATATTGGAAGGTAGTCAATGGGTCTCCATGGATATGTGACATAGAGAGCCTGGCCCCAGGAGATGAGGCACATAGTGGTGGTGCAGTAAAAGGAGAATGACTCTTTTCCAAATGTCTACACCAGTCACAGTCTTTCTCTCATTAATCTTAAACTTGCAAATGAGAACATACCAATCCCTAAGGATGAGTTTGGTGACCACCTTAGTTGGCTCAACAGAGAACTGAGTATTCATAATTGGCTAGTTTTTACAAAGGTAGAGATTGGAAAAAATAGTATGGGGCCATGGCAAGGAATGAAAGGACATATGGCTCCCTGGGAGAGGTTGTTAATAAGTATATCCCAGAAGGGTTGTGTGTATAGGCAGGCCTATGGTTAATTGAAACCACTGGGATCATGGGGCCCAACATTAAAATGATGACATCAATGACCTTTGGTATAGAAAAACAATCCCATTTTGCAAATGCCATAATTTGTTGGTGGCACCTGATTTTGACTGAATAGCTAAAGTATCAGGGTGACTTGTAGCCAACCCATTCTCAACTACTTTAGTCTCCCTTGTCTGTTACCAGTTCTTGTCATTTTTCCCTAACATCTCTGGTATACATGTCCTTCTCTTCAGTCACACAGTCACCACCTTCATGCAGGCTTTCATCACCTCTTCCCTAACTTCCTTAATATCATCCCCTTCTTTTGTCTCCATAAGGTTTAGACATAGGACTTGTTGCAAAATTGATCCTTGCAGTTCCCCAAGTAGACACATGGTTCATCCAGTCCAAAATGGGAGACCCCAAGCCTTTCTACAAAGAGAAGGGAGTTCATGGGTCACATTTTTGTGCTTCTCATAATTCCATTTCCAGGAGAAGGGTTTTGAAGGTAACAAACCATCTTAAAGGGAAGTCTACAACAAAAATCATCATCTTTACTCTCCAAATTACCTTCTTCTGAAGTTCCCTGTTACTATTAAGGGCACCACCATCTTCCCAGACATTCAGCATCACAACTTCACCTCCATTCCTGAATCTTCACTGTCCTTCACCACACATATCCAGTCTATGACAAAGTCTTGTCATTTTCTACCTTCATCTCTTGTGCTCATGACCTCTACTCTCTACCCATATAGCCTACCTCCCACCCCAGGTCAAGTCCTCCTCACCTCTCACCCAGACTATTATTATAGCCTTTAATTGATTTCCTTCCCTCCTATTTCTCCCCATTCTGTAAAACTACAGAGTAGAGAAGGCAACTCATCAGATGACCTCAGTTGATGGTATCAGGCAAAGTGGTAGAAATGTTTGAGTGAAATAGAAATGTGAAAGTAGGAAATCTCTCTCTCCTAACAGCAGTATAGGAATCTGTGGGAAATCATGTTCCTGAGTATGTGAGGGGATTTTCCTTCTTACTTACCTTGATATTTTCTCTTGTGGGTTCCACTGTCTGGACATCTTCAAGCAGGACACTGGTATCCTCAGTCAATTCAGTAGCCTCAACTGACTCAGTCAACCCAGGGAGGTAGGTGATATTGTTATTTGTATTTTGTATGTGAAGTACAGGGGACCTGGTCATAGTTCCAGGATGGAGAAGAGTGCTTGTGGTTTCTTACAGAACAAAGCATAGGCCAAGAGAGTGGTGACCACACCTCTCCTTGGATCATGCCACCTTGGAAGACCTAAGGGTGTGAAAACCACAAGAACTAGCTCTGGAGGGGAAAAAAACTGCCTCTTGGAGAGGAGTGGGGGAACATGAGGCTAGAGATGTCTGTTCTGGCTCCCTTGCAGTCACACAGAACCACAGCCTCTTGCTGCATGTGGACCCTCTCTCCATTTGGTTTTCCATATTCTTATGTTCTGTCCATAGTAATATATATTGTGTTTGTTTACATTTTGTAAGATTTTGGAGGGATCTGGAGCATAGATTCTTTTTAAATTTACTTTTTGTACTGTGAAATTTCCATTAATGATTTCTTGACATATAGCTCTGGGTGGGGGGGAGGGAAGAAAAAAGCTTTGAAAAAAATCGTTTTAAAGGAGTCCAATCCAGGGATTCTCTGGACCAGCCCCTTGTGTTTCAAATGGAGCTTCTTGACTGCCTTCAAATAGAAGTCACTCTGGTTTTCATTGAATGGCCAGAAATAGCCCCTTTTCCAAGCCTGTATGGTTTGTTGTTTATGTTTGGTGACTTAAAATAAGTGTAAATAGCAACTGTTTTCTGCTCTGGGTCAGAATCTTTGAGGACCTTCCCCTCCCAGATTGATATGTGCGTGATGCTAAATTAGGCGATCTTTTGCCATTGAATCAGCATTGCCTCAAACAAACTGATGCCTATGAAACACCTTAATGAAGAAAGGCTGAGGTCATCTACTCCATACAGGGCCATTACCAGTCATCTTGACTTTTGTCTTACTATTAGACTTTGATGACTCTGGAGGAGAAAGTAAGCTTGACAACTTGTCTCAGCTTTGCCTCACTTAAATCTAATTTACTCTCAAGTCAACACTTCACCCTGTGATGTCATTGGTTATCTGACAATGAAGGAGGAACAAAAAAAATAGTTACTAAGTCAATTTTTCTAAAGTATTAATCTTTAAGATTAATATGCCAATGGCATATTATTAAAGGGTCCTCCAAAGAAGGGGACCTCAGTTCTTCCTCACTATTTGAGACGCCTACTTCTTCCAGGGCCTTATTTTTTGTAATGCTTCATACCCTGATGATACAGATGAGGCAAACTAAAAATGCAGTCTCGTTGGTTGACAGCCAATGACCATGACTCTCCGGGAGAGTAAATATAAAATACAGCATCCCACTGGTTGACAAGCCAACAAGCAGACCTTGGTGGATCTATCTTGACCTTTCAGAAGGCCCTACCAAGCCAACAAGCAGACTAATGGGCTGGGATGATAAACAAATGTCAGAACATCCACATAGGCTGATGGGCCAGTAGAAAGGCAGGTCACAGATATCTCCTCTTGTTGGGGAATAGAGGGATGAAGATGGGCAGAGGGGTGACAAAAATAGCCAGAGGACTTTTCATTTCATTAAGTCACCTCTGCCACACTGGGCTTAATTACCATAATCAGGCAAAACATGGGGTGGGGATTCTCAACTGGGCTCCTATGATAAAGCAAGTAAACTTAAAATCTGAAGTTCACAGCTCTAGGTCCTAATATACAAAACTTATAATCATTACCCCTGAGGAATCACATTAAACTGATTTACACTGATTGGAATAAAATAGGAGTCTAATCACAACTGTCTACCACACCCGTTCCTACCTCTCCAGTCTTCTTACATGCTGTTCCCTTCCTCATACTTCACAATTCAATGAGAATGGGCTTCTTCCCATTCTTCATATACAATGCTCCATTTCTGTTCTATGTGATTTTGATACTGGCCTCCCTCAATGCTCTCTCTCTTCACTGCTATCTCTTAAAATCTGTGGCTTCCTTGAGGACTCATTTCTAAAGTCAAATTCTTTAAAAGACCCTTCTGGGTCCCTTCAGCTATTGCTTCTTTCCCCTCTATTGTGTGTGTGTGTGTGTGTGTGTGTGTTTGTGTACACATACACATATACACACATATATATACATATACACACACACATATATAGTATGTATCTATTATGTGTATGTTTGTGTGTATATATACATAAAATCTCTCCCATTGAATCGTAAGGTACTTGAAGTTCAGACTTGTTTTGGCTTTCTCCTTGTATTCCTAGCCCTTAGTACAATGGCTGACACACAGTAAGTGCTTAATAAATGTTTATTGATTAACTGATAAAATTGTCTGAGTTCCCAGAATGTATGAGCAGCAAGACATTTAATATTTGGCATTCAGGAAGCATCAGTTGAACTGGCAGACAGAGATGGCTGGATGAAATAAAGTTCAGGCAAGGGGCTGAACCAATGGTGGGTCTAGTATCTAGTTGTTGAATTATAAATATTGATGGTTTTGTCTAGCTTTTAGTCCCATTGGTTGAAGGATAAGCATTTGGCCAGTAATGTCCTGCCTAACCACCATATAGGCAGAGATTCTATTTTTGCTGTCTTTCCCATTCATGAAGTTCAACCAATGTGAGGCTCTCACCTACTAGCATGCCATCTCCTAAATCCAGTGCAGTGAGCTTCTGATAGTGAAGTAACATGGCCTTGGCTTCTCCATGGCTACTCATCTATTTAAAGGCTATATAAAATGTACTACAGAAGGCACCTCTATTTGGGCAAGTTCATCCTGATATAATCCAATCATTCCTCAAGGTATCCTCATTTAGGAAAGAAACCTAACTCCTTGACCAAGAATAGCAGAAATATTTCACTTGGAAGCAGCTGTAGCAGCCCTGGTGAAGCCATCAAATCTATCAGTTTGAAAGGCAGGTTGTGAAAAGTCTGGATATGTGGATTGTGATTTAATGAAGAGGCTTTTGGAACAAAGTAGCCGTGGATTGACTGAGAGTGCTGCCCTTCAGAGGGCATGGCTCCCTTTTTTCAATATGAGAGACCTTCCTGTGACTTCCTCTTTGATAAATTCCTGAGTTAGGAAATTTAGGCAAAAACTGACCTTGGATCAGTTCACTAGATATGGTCATGGAGACCTCAGTCTATTGGCTTTCTGTTCTCTGTCATCCTCCCATGGCTCTCCTAACAGTCTGTTTTCTTCTGCTCAGTAGCTCACACTAAAGTTATTTTTTTTCATTTGCTAAGTATCCTCTGCCTCCTTGCAAAAACTTCCTTTTGCTGTATTTTCTCCAGAGTCACTTTTGTCTCTCCTGGAGGAATCAGAGAGGTCACTTCTCTAATCCCTTTCAGGCAGTAGCCCTTTAAAAAATTAGTCTTTTAATAAATGCTAGTTAACTGGTTTTCCCAGGAACCAAGAATCCCTTCCAATGTTCTGGTCATTTAAAACATATACAGAAAATAGGAACAAGAATCCATCACAGGCTCTGCAGCAACTGGAACTGGATCTCACCTTGTTTGTTTTCCCTACCTAGCACCCCATGTCTTTCCATTGATGCTGTATTTTATGGCCTCTTCCTGATTAAGGGCCTGGTATTTGCTAGCTTGATTATCATCCTATGGAAGCGATACCCCAGGTGAGTAAGAGTTCAAGTGAGGACCTCAGTTTTAAATGGATCTGGTAATATTCCTTTACCAACCTCCTGATTGAGGTGCTTCTTTAGGCTCCTAAGCACAACAAAATGTTTCAGTGTTTTCAAAGCACCCATACTCAGGCTATCCTTCAAGGTAAAACAGGAAAAGGTTCCAACCATCTAGAACAAGATACAATGTTCCCAAAGTCTCAGTGCAGTTTTAGGCTTTAATAGTTATTCAAAACTTACAATTAGGGGCGGCTACGTGGCACAGTGAATGGAGCACCAGCCCTAGAGTCAGGAGGACCTGAGATCAAATCTGGCCTCAGACACTTAACCCTTACTAGCCAGGTTACCTTGAGCAAGTCACTTAACCCCAACTGCCCTCCAGAAAAACAAAACAAAACAAAATTTAAAATTGCACTAAGACTTTAGGGACACCCTATATTAAATAGCCTTAAAAGCTATGTGATAGTTTTAAGCTATTAAATCTTAAAACTACACTAGGACTTTGGAGACACAGTGTATAAAATGAAGGGGTGTTGGAATCATCATAGTTAACAGTTTCTAGGACTGAAGTCTGGATTGAGGCCAAGAAGCCCAGTGGAAAGGGGAAAAGAATAGAGTATACATGGGACCCAATAGACTTGGATCTCCAAAGCAGATGGGCAGGATAAATGTATCGAGGGGAGGGGATGGTGATAGCTTCAACACAGTGCGATGGACTTTGTCTTTGTGTGCCATTCCTTCCCTGGAACTGTGGATCCTGCTTGGTTCTCTGAGGTAGGAGAAGAAAAGGGAAGAGAAATAAGGGAGGAAAAATGACCAGGTTGAAAGAAGGAAGAGAATTTTATTGGCCTATGGGGCAGGGTTAGATGTGGTATGTAGAATTGTCATGGATAAAATCTCCATTTTCTGAATTTTCCTCTTCTTCCTCAAGGCAATGAAGACACGGAAGGAATGGAAGAGATGAAAAGAAGGGGGATTTTTCAGATTTAACCCCCCAAAAGTACCATTTGTTCTCAATGACCCCAGCCCATCCCAGACCATAAACATTCCCATCTGAGCTGAGAACCCAAATCCCATAATCTCTGGTCCCCCTTCCCTGTCCAGATGCTAGGACCCTTCCCAGCCATTCAGGCCTGGATCAAATCTACAATTCTCTCCAACTTTATGCCAGTCTCTAATAATAAGACAGTCTTTCTCAAGAAGGCCAAGACTGCACTAATAATCATCCTCTCTGTCTCTTCTATCGCTTCAATCTCTTCTATCCCCTGGTTCCTTCTCTACTGCCCATAAGCACATTTATTTTTCTCCATCTTTATGAATCCCTACTAGATTCTACTGTACCTACAAGCTGTCATTCTATACCTCTCCTCTCCTTTTCAGTCAGATTCCTAGAGAAAGATTTCAATAAGTGTTGCCTTATTTCATTTCATGTCCTAAGTTTTTAAGCCTGAACAGTCTGCCTTCTAATCCTATCACTCAACTGAAACTATTCTCTCCTAAGTTACCAATGACCTCTTACTTGCCAAATCAGAAAGTCTTTTCTCAGTTCTCATCCTTCTTTTCTTTTTTTTTTTAAACATGATATTCTGTTGACCACTCCCTTCTCCTATATACTTTCTTCTCTTTGGTTTTTGTGACATTGGTCTTCCTTCCTATCCAGTCTTTATCAGTCTCCTCCTCCCAGATCTCTTCTGATGCTATTACCACCCTTTACCAGCTCTCATCACTTCATACCTGGATTTTTGCAATGGCCTGTTGCTTTATCTCTCTATGTCACATCTCTCCTCACTCCTGCTCATTTTCCACTTAGCTATCAAAGCGATCTTCCTAAATAAATCTATCTCAAACACTAGTCAATAAACTCCCCTTTGCCTCTTGAATCAAATATAAGATCTCTTATTCAAAGCCTCTCATCATCTGTTCCCGCAGCTAGTGTTTGCAGCCTCCCTATACCTTACTCCTGTATACCCCTACATTCTCTGTGACCCAGTGGCACAACTTCCTTGCTGTTTCTTACACAAAACACTTTATCTCCTCACTCTGGACATTTTCAGTGTTTATTCCCATGGCTCAATTTAACTCCTGGCTTCTTTGAAGTCCCAGCTAAAACTCTAGATTCTGGAAGATGCCTTTCCCAATCCTCCTCAATACCAGTTCTTCCCTTCTGTTGATTATCCCCAATTTATTCTGTTTACACATAGTTTATTCATACAAATGCAATTGCATGCACGTTATGTCTTCCTTTAGACTGTGAGCTCTTAAAGAGCAGAGCCTACATTTTTTTATTTAAATTTTTATTTGTTTTCTTGTTTAAAACATTCATTTCCATGAGATTTTTGAGTTACAAATTTTCTCCCCATCTTTCCTCTACCCCCAACCCCAAAACAGCCATCACACTGTAAAGTCCCTCCCCTGATCTCTCTTTTATGCCCTCCTCCAACACCCCTCTAACTTTCTCTTAGGGCAGGGAGGGTCTCCCTACCCCAGTCCCTGTATATCTTAATTCCTAGTTGCATGTATTACAGAGCTTTAAATTCTAGATTCTTTCAGTTCCTCCCTTGTCACCCCCATTGGAAGGACAAGCAATTCAATACAGGCTGTGCATGTGTAATTACACAGGACATCTTCACAGTGCACATATT
>JAQQSW010015799.1:0-11809 GCA_028646575.1 Pseudocheirus occidentalis | reverse complement strand
AAGTCCTTTTTCAGTTATTCTATAGCTTGTAGGCAATCTTCAAGTGTCTTGGAAGCATTTGGTGTGGGAGTTCTGACTGTGTTGTCTTGCTCCCATTCCATGCTTTGATCCTTTTTGTCCACAAAAAAAAAGGATTCTAGAGTTTTATTGCTGTTCTTATTTTGCTTCCTTTTCCTCATGTTGGCCAGTCAATTAATTGGTTGTATTTTTTAGCTCTGTGGAACTCTGCTTCCAGGGGGGAAAGCTCTCTCCCAAATTGCTGGGGTTTTCACAGCTGCTGGAGCTATTAGGAGGGTGCTGCAGCCCCCGCCAGCCTTGGCTTGCTGAAAGTGCACCCCAGGACCACCACCCAAGACCACAATCTGCATCCAGGCCACTCAACACAGGAGCCCTTGGCCCTGATCAATTGTCTCAGCCCCCCTACAGGCCCCTGCAAAAAAAAAAAATCAAACTCCCCATCTGCAGGCCAGGAGCTCTGAAGCAGCCCAGTGGAGGCCATTGCTGCTTTCAGTCATTCCTGCTGCCACAGCTGCCTCCCGCTGCTTCCTTGCCCTGGGGGTAGATCAGCCTAACTGCTTTTCCTCCCCCAAATTTATCTTGAAAGCTTGACTTTCACTGACCTTTCTCTAATCCTTATTTTTCCTGACTTGATAGATGTGGAGATTGTTCCAGGTGCTGCAGATCTTCTCTCAGGTAGACTCACAGTGCAACATGGGAGGCTCAGCTCCTCCTGACCACCCTGGGGCCTGGCCGCTCTTTCGGTTTTGGGCTTGGCTGATCTCGGCCCCTAGCCTGTTGCAATGAGCCCCTCCTGCCAACCTACCTTCAGCAAGAGATGTGTTTTCTGTATTTTTGTGAGTTTGGGAGACCTAAAAATTGTTTAGAGTCGTATTTTATGAGTATTTAGGGTGGCTGTGTGGGAGCTGCAAAACTTTGCTGCTTCTATGCCACCATCTTGACTCCGCCCCTTACCAGCTCCATTTTTAAAAATGAAACGAACATTTATTAAGCACCTACTGCATACAAATCCCTGTTCTAAACGTTAGAGGAAGGGGATATGAAACCAATCATAGGATCACAGACTGCAAGCAATTTCTGCCCCTTATACCAGGGCATTAAGGCCACTACTCTTAGACCCAGTTTTTCCTTCATGCTACTTAATTTTTCAAGAAGAAGGATAAGATATAGACACAGATAAGCATAATATACAACTTTATATAACAAATGCATTGACAAGATGGGAAAGTGGTTGGAGAAGAGATTGGGTAAGCCTTCATAGAGGAGGAGACATTTAAGAGCATATTCCACATCCAGAAGGTGGAATGGTTTAACTGAAGCACAGAGGGCCTGTAGGAAAGTGATTCAGGAAACAGGCTAGAAAGGTAGAGGGGCAGAATAACATATAAGGCCTTTAATGACAGGCAGAGGAGTTTGAGTTTACTTGGGACCCATTAAGCAGCCATGGAGGATTGATCGACATGACCAGAACCCCACATGAGTTATTCTGATGGTGGTGTGAAGGACCACTGGAAGGAAGAAGCAAGTAGAGGTGGGAAACGGTATTAAAAGACTTTTGTAGTGATCCTCTGGTTACTAGAATAAAAACACTTAATTTAGAATATTTAAAACTGGAGCCATTAACTTTTCCCCAAAACCTGATCCCACTTGTCTGTGACATTAACCTCTCAGTCAACTGTTTGCTCAGCACTATCAGTTTCAGCTTCCTTTGTCTTTCCTGTCTGTCCCCTCTCTGCTCCTACTGTCATTACCCTACAACAGGTTGCTGTTACCACACTTCTGGACTGTAACAACAGCCTCCTTACAAGAATTTGCACCAAATACACACACACCATTCTCACAACCCTCTAACCTATCCTTCATAACACAGAATAGTAATCACTGGTGCTCATATAACAAAGCTTCAAAGGCAGTCTGTATACATTACCTCATTTAAACTTCACACAAACCTATACTTTACCCATTTTATAGGAAATGAAGGCTCAGAGCCTTTCAGTGACTAAGCAAGGATCATATAGCTGGTTAAGCACCAAAGGTCAGGTTTGGATCCAGCTTTTCCTGACCCCAAGTCCAGGTTTCTAGCCTTCTGTATTCAGAGATTTGGTCAAGTCACTCCTCTGCTCAAAATAACTGTGGTGGTTCCAAATACAGTTTTTAAAGTGCTTTGCCTGGTCTTGAAGGCACTTCACAATCTGATGCTGCCCTATCCTTCAAGCTTTAAACTTATATCTCTCTCATATATATTCTCCTCCAGAAATATTAACAATCTCCCAGTCCCCTAAATATAACCTGTACTTTTCCATGTCTATGTCCTTTATTTAAATTTTTCCCTATGCCTGGAATACCCTCTCTCCCTATTGAAATTTCATCCATACTTTAAAGTGCAATTAAATATTGCCTCTACCCTGAAAACTTGATTCTCCCATTTGTTACCAACCTCTCTCCTAGGCAGGGGTAGGGAACATGCAGCCTTGAGGTCACATGGCCCTCTAGATCTTCGAGTGTGGCCCTTTGACTAACTACAGACTTCACAGAACAAAAGGCCACAGGTTCCCTACCACTGTGACCTAGGGCACCACGGAGGGCTTGGTTTGTAACCCTCAGGTGCTTCTCATGCCAAATTGTGTACCTTTGTGTTTTATTTCTCCCCAACCACTAGCTCATCAAGGGCAGAGGATATCAGTTTTCTAAATTTGTATTCTCCTCATTGCCCAGCACAGGAATTTGTGTAGGGAAATTCTTAATAAATGTTTGGCCTTTTGTTGTTGGTTTTTTTCCCAGAAATAGTACCTTTCAGACAAATGAATAAATGCTGAGAACCCTAGGAATGAGAAGCCTTGGGTTCTCTTTGATTCCACCTAGTTCTGTATTCTTTGACACCAACTAGTATCTTGCCCTTCATTCTTTTCCTTCTCATCTTCTTTTCAATTTAACCCATCAATCATACTCCCCCCTCTCCCTGTCCTTCATTCTCTACAAATCTCTACAGATCTACCTACAAATATGCATAGGTATCTCCTATCTTTAAAACATTCTCACTTGACTTTGCCATCCCCTCAACTTATCTCCTCTCCCTTTCACTGCCAAACTCCTTCAGTCAACATTGCACACTCATCGTCTACGCTTATTTCCTCCACTGCTTACAATCTGGCTACCAATCCTACCCCTCTGGTCCCAAGAGTTGAGGGATATTCCAGTAAGAGAAACCAAGTAGAGGTAAGATTTTGAGCCATTTACTGATCAACCCTCATGCCCTCCCCTACCATCTGAAAGCTTTCTTTTCTCTCCAGGTTTTCCTAGTTTGTTTGCGCTGTATCTCTCCTTTGCTCCTAACTCTGCCAACCTTGTATTCTGCACATCTTTAGCTACTAAATCATACTAACAGCACCTCACAGGAGAAGTGCTAAGCTCACCCTGAAGGTCTGTGCATGGGTCCTGATGGCAACATTGCTGAGTTAGTTCTGTGTTTGCTATGGTGATCTGACAATGTATTCCTAAACTCTGTAGCTAACTCTCCCTCTCCCTTTCCCTCTCCCTCTCTTTCTCCCTCTCTCTCTCCTTCTCTCTAAAAGTTGCCTTGAATATATAAATCTGTGGATCTTCGCAATCAAAATTAGTTCTGAGTCCCTGCCTCCTTTCAACCTGGTATATTTCAATAGGTGTTAATCATATGCCCTTGATATAATAAAGTTGGTTTTTCTTGGAAAATACACATATAAGAGTGCTAGAAGCAGCAACTTTTCTCTTAGTTGAGAATCAGTCAACACACGATATATAATTACTAGAACACAAAGTGTCATAAAATATACAAAAATATCAACAGTAGTTGTTTACTTAGGACAGCTAGGTGGTGCTGTAAATAGAGTACCAGGCCTGAAGTCAAGAAGACCTGTGTTCAAAATAAATGGATGCCTTGGGCAAGTCACTTAACCCCCAACTGCCCACCAAAAAAAAAAGCAAAATAAATGGATGGAAGAAAGAAAAAAAGAACACCTGTATTTAAATCTGGCCTCAGACTCTTATTAGTTATGTGAACCTGAGCAAGTCACTTAAGCCTGTTTACCTCAGTTCCTCATGTGTAAAATAAGCTGTAGGGAAAAAAGGCAAACTACTCCAGTATCTTTGCCAAGAAAACCCCAAATGGGGTCACAAAGATTAAGACACAACAGAAATGACTGAACAACAATTACATATTTGCCATTAAAATTTCTCCCAAACATAGGTCATCCTGGGAGTACTATGACATACACAGTCAGGATGCTCCCTTGAGCAAGGGAGTAAAGCTTTACTTCCCTCAGGATACTTGACTCAAAATGCCCACAGGCCTGAGCATTGAGTGAAAATGCAGGAATTCTGGAAACAGAATCTTAGCTCATTTACTCCACAAAAGCTGGAAGGACTGGTGATTTGCCTGGTCTCTGGAGAGGACCTCTCACTTCCTCTGGTCAAAGCTAACTGCAGAGTTAGTAGAACTGGCAGCCAGCCCAGGCAAGTCCTTTTTATATGTCCTTCTGTCCCTCTCACTCTGACCTTGACCATCACTCTCAGCTACTGATGAGCTGCATGTAAGTCCTCTCCCCACCCCACCCCCAGCTCTAAGGTCCTAGATACTCAACTGGGGAAATCTGCAGATCCCAAGGATATTACATACCTCTGTGTGTGTGTTAAATTCCTCACTCACAAATGATTTTAAGTTCCTTCAGGCTAGAGATTGTCTTTTTTTTTTGTCTTGGTATATAGCATAGTATCTTGGATTTAATGCAGGACTGTTGAATTGAATTGTTCAGATGACTTGACTTCTCACTTTGCTCATCCGTAAAATGGAGATGATCCTACAGACCTCACAAAGTAGCTGTGAATTTGACTAAGATATGGTAGGGTTCTTATTATCACTCAAGAAAGCAACATGACTGACAGTCTCCAGAAACAAATGTTCCCAGTGGAAGGAAGTACAAAGAACATTGGATTTGGAGTCAGAAAGCCTGGGTCCAATTCCTAACCCTGGTGTCTATGCCTCCTAGGGACTGTGGCTGTATATATCACTTCACCAAGCCGGGCCTCATTTTTGACAAGTGCTGAATGAGTAAGTCAGGACCAGATGATCTCCAAGGTCCCTCCCCACTCTAAATCTTATGCTCATCTCTCCAAGGCTGTAATCAAGAAATGTTCTGAGAGATGGATAAAAGCTTAACTGATGACTATATTTCAAAGGAAAGTAAAAGCAGTTCCCAGTCTTATAATTGACCAACCAGTTTTGAACATTAAGGGCTTCTGAATGTTGATCAGTAACAACAACAACAACAATAAAAAAAATCAAAAAGACTAAAAGTTACTCCCAGTTAGTGGACAGCTCTGTTGTATGTGGTGTTTAAGCTCCAAACCCCTTAGTCTGGCATTCAAGGCTCTCTGGGACCGAGGCAGCTCTGAGTCATTGCAAAATTTTCAGTGTGAGCATTTATTCCTCAAAAATCAGCCAGGCTACAAATCAAGATTTGATTTATTGTTTTCTTGATTGTCTAGAGTTAAGAAAGCATGGAGAAAATGTTAATAATACAGACTTTTTAAAAATCAAGAGTCAAACATTTACCAGAATCTCCTTGATTCCCTTCCTGCTCTCCACATTTATCTTCTTCCTCAGTGATCCAGATGAACAGGACAATTCACTGTTTCCCCCAACATTTCACAAACTTTCCTACCTCTGATTCCACTTACCCTTCTCTACCTAAAATGTACTATTCGTTCACACTCCCATTTAGACCTGCCAAAATCCTACCTATCTCTCAAGTCCCATTTCAAACCTTTCCTTCTCTATGAAATGCAGTTCTCTCCAGTTGAGCTGATGACTTCTTCCTGTCTTCTATTAGGAGCTTGGAAGGCTAAGAACTGGGGCAGGCAGGAGAGGAAGTGGAAGACAGAATCTGAGAATTTGCAGTGAAGGCAGAGAGATTTATCCAAGTATGCTAGAGAAAGGGATATAGAGAGTTCTTCATGGGGTATAGGGTCTTGACATAGCTGTCCTATCCCACCCTATGCTATATATCACTGTACTGAGGGACTCAGAAATTGAAATATCTGTTCTCGGTGTCTTTCTCCAGTCATAGGGTTTGATTTTTTCTGTTTCAGAATAGGAAGAGAACTTTAATATCATTTCTAGACCAAGACCTCATTTTACAGATGGAAAAGCTACAGCTCAGAGAGGTTGTCACTTGCCAGAATTACACCTCTGGTTAGGCATAGACTAGAGGCCAAGACTAAAACCTAGGACTCCCAATTTCATCCTTAAGAGATAATATCCCATTCCAACTGTGAAAGAATAACATCTATTAAGCACTTAACTATTATTAGGCACTGTGCTGAGTGTTAGGTATATAAATACAGAAGTGAAACAGTTCCTGTCCTAAAAAGCGTCCATTGTAATGGAAGAGACAACACATTAGCCGGCAAAGGAGTTCTGGTGAGTGAAACAATACAGTTGGCTATTACATGCCTGGGCTGGAGGTAAGGAGCAGATGCAAAGCCAAGTGAATTAGTCTCTCCCAGGCCTGAGTCCGAGTGGGTGACTTCAATCTGGTCCTGTCTTTCTTGTTTTTGATAGATGCTTTGTGTCACCTACATGTGGCTCCATCATGAACCCCCAGCTCTGTGATGAAGTCGCCCCTGCTACTTTCAAACCAGGCTTCCTTTTACCAGTCTTTTTCCTAGAATGAGAGCTGGGAACAAGGGGAAGGTGGTGTTGGAAGAGAAAGAGAAGGCACAGTTGCAGTATCTCAGAAAATATGTATGCATTAGCCTGGCAGGAATTACAGCCATAACAACCAGAGTAGCACTTTGTAGACAAAAGCAAACCAAAGACAAAATAATTCTTGTCCCAAAATGGCTCTCTCAATTGGCATACCCTAATTGGCTTCGGGAAGAGAGGGAGGGGGAAAGGGGCATAGGGCAGTACAAACCTCTGTTGCTCGGAATGCATACACTCTGTCTGTTTTTCTTATTTTTAATTAGAAGTTCACATTTAAAATATGATGGCAATGAGGGCCGCCATGGGCAGTGTTTTTCAGGGCAATTAGTGAACTCTTCAGGTGGTTAAAATGGCCCCACCACTGGACCAAGGCCACATGGAATTGTACCAGAATGCACAGCCTGCCAAGCAGCTCTTTCTTGCAGTAGAAAGAAGCAATTACTCACAATATCTATTGGACAGTAAAATCTGTAGAAACTCATATAGTGTGTATAATTTAAAAGCTTGCCAAGGTTTGGAACACATAAGAAGTGATCCTTGCTTACTATCACTGATTTGGCTGTCTGTGAGCAAACTTCTACCAGCAGGTACAGGTGTGTGTCTGTGTGTCTCTGTGTGCGTGTACCTGCATGTAGCCAGCCATACAGCAGACTCAAGTCATGGGACTACAGGTAAGTCACTTACCACACTCAGCCTTGGTTTCTTCATCTGTAAAAATGTGGGGCAGCTAGATGGCAAAGTAGATAGAGGGCAGGCCTTGAGTCGGGAAGGCATCTTCCTGAGTTCAAATCTGACCTCCAACACTTATTGCCTGTATGACCTTGGACAAGTCACCTTACCTTGTTGGTGTCAGTTTCCTCATCAGTAAAATGAGCTGGAAAAGGACATGGCAAACCTCTCCAGTATCTTTGCCAAGGAAACCCCAAAATAAGATCACCAAGAATAAGCCATGACTGAAAATGACTGAACAACAACAAAAAGAAAAGAATAGCAACACTGGGAGTACCTGCCTCACAAGGCTGTTGGAGTAAAATAGAGGCTCAAAGAACAGGCATATGTGAGATGCTACATCAGCGTTTAACTGTTTCTGTTATTTTGGACCAGAGAACCTCCAGTAAAGAAACTCTCTCTCAAAGCAGATCAGCTTTGCAATTTGTGGCCCTTGAGAGTCACCTGCAACACCCAGAGGCTGACATTTGCCCAGTCACAGAGAGAAGACACACATCACAGGGAGGACTGAAGCTGGATGTCTGCCCCCTGTATCATGCTGCCTCTCGTTGCTACAATTGCTTTGATTCTTAACTCCTGTTCAATGGGATTCAGGTAGAGAAGAATCCTGGGACAAGTGTGTATCCTACTACTAATCTTTCCTTCTTAATATTGAGCAGATTATCACGCAGGTAGATATAACATCTGGTTTTTTGTGTAATTAAATGGAAGTCTTGGTACGGAAGTTCATTTTCTGTGGTTCATGGGAAGCAGATTTGGTCCAACTCCAGTAACTGACAGGATGAAGGGAGAGACATGGACCTCACACCCTGTTCCCACCCGGTTCTGATTTCTTCTGATTATCCTTCCTCCTCGCGTTATCTCATTCTTCTCATCTTTTTCATTGCTGTTTTTGGTGATGCGGTGTTATTGTTATCATCTGCAGCTTATGTATTAAGATCTTTTGGAAACCTGTATGCTTCATTTCAGAAACCCATGGTCCACGTGGGAGCTGGCCCAGAGGTTCTAGGCCCTCCATTTTGCTTGACTACTGTACCTAAGCGGCTAATTAAAATGCACCCCTAGGATAGCTTCTGGCCAAGTTATACTAGTGTTCCTTGGGCTCTCCAGAAAAGCAGAGCATGTTTAGTAAATAATGAGTCTGCTAAGCCCTCACCACACGTTGTCAGGAGAAAGCTGCAGAAAATCACCCTGAGGCTCCCAGGGCCCTTTTTGAAGTCCCCACACTCAGAAGCATCTCATTTTTGCTCTCTCCCCCCATCTCTCTCAGGTCCAAGGAGCTGAACTGTTGCACCAGCCAAGATGAGGTATCAGGGCTGCTACAATTAACATTCTACTGGCATTTCCACTGCGCACTTGAAGCCTGTTCTCTTGGCCATTTCAAATCCAATTAAGCTCAGAGAGATTTGAGGAGTGGGTCCTGGGTGTTTGGGCATTTTTGATCAAAAGGTGGTGGCTGATCATTGCTTTTTATTGAGTAGAAAAGGAAACTTCTCTGCATCCCCAGGACCCACACTCTCCTCCGGGTTGGAGCAATGAGGATATCTGCCCAGCAAATTCACATCCTAATTTGTCTGATATATTGATGAGATAGACTGGCATAACAGGACAGATAGAGTGGAGCCAGAACCTGGAAGAAGTGAGTAGCAGTCAGCTAGAAGGACATCCTCAGCAGCAAGGGAGTGTGCTCATCTGTGAGCATTTGTGGCAGGCCAGATAAAAATCTAGAAAAAAGGGAGGAGAGGGGTAGGAAATATTTAGAAGCTCCAGGAGGATAGCTAATAGAATCTGACAATTTTTAGTAAATCACTCTGAACTTCCTTAGGTCACTTAATTCAATAAGCATTATTAAGCTCTGTTTATATACTCTAGGTGCCATGCCAAAGAGAACCAAACTAGAACCTTCTCTGAGGGAGCTGCCTTATTTCATTCCTTTCTCCATTGACCCTAAGGGAATTATTTAGTATAGTCAGGGAGTGGAGATGTTGAAATCACAAGACTGAGAATCAGGAGATGTTGGTTCTAGTCCCAACTTCACCACTAACTTTGTAATGTTGTAAGTTATATTTCTTTCCTTGTCTAAAAAAAGGGGGGCAGGAGGTTTCAATCAAATATTTCTAACTTAAGTGATTCTATAAATAATTGTGAACTGTTCTTTTTATGAGGAAACTATTACACCAGTAAAGACATTCAGGAAATCCACCTGGTTAAACCAACTCCAGGTGCCCAAGAGTAGCAAAACCCATACTGGGAAGAACCCCAGCCTCTACAGGGGTCTAAAATTCCTTTCTCCCAGGGCAGGAGCCCAAAACATGGTTAACAGACTTTTTCCAAAGGTTTGAGTAATCCACCAAGATTATTTGCATTTATCATTTAGGAAGCGTTTATTATGCTATGTGCCAAGCACTGGGATAGGCACTGAGAGTATAAAAACACAAATGAAAGCTCTTGCCTCAAGGAATTAACATTCTAGCAAGAAAGAAAATACTTAAATAAATCTAGATGTACTATATATGCATATGTAGTAATTATAAAATATAGGAACTATATGCTTAGTAAAAATATAGTAATACATTTAAGCATGTTACTATACCTTATATAATATAAATACCTAGTAAAAATATACTAATATGTTAGTATGCTTTTAATACATTGCAATATATGTTTAAATGTTACTATATTTTATATAATATAAATATATATAGTAAAAATATGGTAATATAGTATATTTCTACTACATATAGTTACTATATTTTATATACATACACAAATATATACATATAAACTCATACACACAGCTAGAAACAGAGAGACAGAGAGAGTCAGAGAGAAAAAGAGAGAGACAGAGTAATTGGGAGGGGGACAGTAGCAGCTGGGGGAAAAGGAGATCATGAAGGGACAAGGGCACAAGCACAATGTAGAAGAGCTTTGGAAGTCTCAGGAGCATTACAAAATTCTTTGTGGAGCATCAGAGTAAATCCCAGGGCCTCTCAATTATAGGAGACCTAAGGTCTCAAAAAGAATCACTAATTTCTTTTTTTTCTTTTGTTTTTGATTTTATTTTCTTGTTTACATCATTCATTTCCACAAGATTTTGAGTTACAAATTTTCTCTCCTTCTTTCCCCTGGCCCCAACCCCAAAACAGTGATCCCACTGTAAAGCCCCACCCCCAATCTGTACTCTTTTATATCCTCCTCCAATGCCCCTCTAACTTTCTGGTAGGACAGGGAGAGTCTCCCTACCCCAGTCTCTGTATGTCTTAATTCCCAGTAGCATGTAGTTAATTATTATTATTAATTATTATTATTATACATATACACACATATATGGGATTTTTTAAACATTTGATTGTAGAGCTTTAAATTCTAGATTCTTTCAGTTCCTCCCTTGTCACCCACCACCACTGGAAGGACAAGCAATTCAATACAGGCTGTACATGTGTAATTACACAGGACATCTCCACAGTGGACATATTGTGAGAGGCTGATTGTATGTCCCTCCTTCCTATCCCACAACCCCTTGTTTTATTCTCTACCCTGACCATGTCCCTTTACTGAAGTGTGTGCTTCCAGCAACCCTCCCCCAGACCCTGCCCTTCCCTCCATCATCCCCCCTGTCATCCCCATCACCCCTGCTCTCCTGTGTGGCATGATACCCAGTTTAGAGTTTATGTCATTCCTTCCCATAAACCAAATTCAATGAGAGTAAATGAAAGTAAAGTTGTAACAGTTATCCCTTGCCTCTTCTATATGAGATAATTAACCCCATTTTGTCTCTTCCTGTCTCCTCTCATTCAAGGCCTCTCCCAAACTCAGAATTTCACCTTTTAAAGTATCTTCTTTCCTATTCAATTGATGCTGAATCTTCTATGTACACATATACACACATGCTCAGATATGTATTCATACACATAAAAAGCCTACTATATAGACATATGTGTAAGTATACATACATATGTATATATATATACACACTTGAATTCCCTTCACTTATCCTCATACTAAGAAAAGTTTCATTAAGTTACTATTATTGTTTTTCCATATTGGTATGTAAATAGTTCAACTTTGATAAGTTCCTTATGATTTCTTTCCTATGTTTACCTTCTCATGCTTCTTATGTTTGATTGTCAAATTTTCTGATCAGTTCTGGTTTTTTCAGCAAGAATGCTTGAAAGTCCTCCACCTCATTGAATGACCATATTTTCCCCTGGAACATTATACTCAATTTTGCTGGGTAGGTGATTCTTGGTTTTAATCCCAGCTCTCTTGATCTTCAAAATATCATATTCGAGGCCCTTTTATCCCTCAATGTAGAAGCTGCCA